>JBDJHY010280075.1:0-10217 GCA_039654485.1 Withania somnifera
CCAGCTAAGCCAAGACCCAGCCTACCATATGGATATATATATATATATATATACATGCAAAGAATAAAGGATCGAATGGTAAATAAAACTATCTATTCAGAAAGTAAACACACAAAACCTACCTAGCACCCCAAACCGCCAGTAAGTAAAATAGCATAACAAAACCCATCGTAACTCCCCCTTAAGCCCGGTGAGCACAAAAAATATGAAAATAATACACGTGGGTAGAGGAAAGTAAATATAAATAAAGTCCTATCATGCCCTAGTCCTCCCTCTCAATATCAAATCTCAGGGACTTATACCTCTACCAATCCAAAGGTTTTCTCCCTGGTGGACCACGTCTCAACTCAAGTCCAGGGTCTAAGGCCTATCGGTGCCAAACTCAGGGGTCTGTACCCCGTATATGACATATTAGGGGTTTATTCCTTGGAGGACCGTGCCTCAAACATGAGAGCAGGGTAAGTACTTTATCAGTACCTATCTCGGGGAGATATGTCCCATCAGTGCCATTATCAAGGGTCTATGCCCCATATCTTTCATACTGGGGGTCCGTGCCTTAACAAACCACACCTCAAACTCGAGAGCTGGGAAATACACCTATCAGTACCCATATCAGAGGTTTGTTCTTTATCTTTTCCATAATCAAGGTCTGTGGCCCCGAGGATCGTGCCTCTAAATTAATACAAGGTCTAACCCCAATCAACACCTGTCACACAACCCAACTCTAATAAGTTATATATTCCTGATCACGGCATAGCAATAACAATGCTAATAATAATAGGAACAAAAGAAACCGGAATCTAAGATCGACCAGAGGCCACAAGCTAAGAGCTGATCTCACAACACTCGCCCAATGATACTTTGAATAGTCCCCAAGGTCTGTGTCCCCTCCTCCCTTAGCAGTGAGGACAAGACCCAGACGTACAACCCTTCACCTTTTATGCTCCTTCACGAGCACATAAAAATCAATAAAATAATCAAATGTTAACTTGAAAACAGTGATCAACCTAAAACCCAACCCACACTGCTGGTCACATCACAAGCACAAAATAATAGCCCAGTCTACAATGGCAATAAATTAACCTAGCCTACTTGGGCATAGATAAAAATCCTCAAAATGCACACATCGTAGGCCTAAAGCTCCGAACGAAGTCAAAATTACTCGAAACTATCAATATGATTCCAGGGATTAAAACATGAAGAATAAGACCCATAATGCTATTAGAAAATGATGTGCTGGTATTTTACGTCACATATTACACTTAAAACTCGATAAATAATGTGTGTTCTTAAGTGACAATAATGTGTTTTGATATGTTTACTAAGTATTTGCAGGGTTAAGTCAATATGAGGAAGTTTGGAGCAATTGCACAATAAAAAGGAAAGTTTTTAAAGATTAAAAGGTATTTCTCCTCTCACCAGGTGTCTTGCCTCAACCCATCACCCAAAAGTAATGTTATTGGAAAAAAGACCGAGACAAATGATGTAGTAAATAATTTGTCAGGAAACAGATGATTTATCTGAATCCATCGTCCAAGAAATATTTCACTAGAAAAAGAACAACACCTTGGAGGATCAAACAGATGTGTCATATGTTTGAAAATGGTTCGCCCAAAAATTTCTCCTAAAGGAAAGCTTACTATGTAATGGGGGTGATAGATGGAAGACCATATGGTTCATTTGTCACCAGGAGGCTCATCTGTTGTCTCTCCCAAAGTTGAACGGAAACCCAATCCATGTTTTTGAAATTTCACTTATGCTCATACACTATAAATAGCAAAATTAGTGTAGTTTTAAATGGGATACTTTTAACTGGAAAACACAAGTGTGGAATTCATTGTTCATTCTTCTGAAAGTATGGAATTCGTTGATCATTCTTCAGCAATTAATTAGAAGTTTATTTTTTGTGGTATAATATTAATTAATTTATAGCGTCATTACTGTATTTTGATATCAATAGAGGAATAAAACCCCAACCCTAGGGTTGTGGGATCCATGGGTTAAACAGTATTAGGATTGTAATCTACATATGGTTGTTGCATCTATCCAATGTATGAAAAAAATCTTTATGTAATAACCCACTTTTTAGTGGTTGCAAACACAATAACATGCCTATTTTTTACTAGAAATAACCATGTGGTTAAAACTAGTAGTTGAGATTATGCTAAGAAATTTGAGGCGGTAATCCTTGTCTAATGTTTTTTGTTATAGCAAGAGTAATTTTCTTGAGTTACCACAATAAGGACAATGCACTCATTCACAACTCTAACCTAGTGTAAAAGAGATTTATTTAGAATTAAAGGTTGAGAAACACATAGATAAATAGTGTTGGACTTATACGTAACTCTTCATTTAGAAAAGATCCCACAATCATATAAGTTTACAATCCAAAGGTTTGTTGAACCCTGGTGAACATGAGCCTAGATAAATAACAAACTCGAATCATTTTATAATAACAAGAAACAACAACTAACACATTTATACACCTAAACCCCTTTTTACTTTTTGTTTATCGCTAGAAAGAAACACTAACTATTAGCTACTGCTACTTGGCATACATTCGATACCATATTTCCTGTGGGATCGACCCCAACCTAGTTGGGTTCTATATTTGAACAATGATCTCTTATGCTTCAGTAGGAGGTGTAATTTGAGCATTATTAAATTTTTGTGCCATTTCCAAGGAATAAGGCTATCGGTGAAGTTGAAGTATAGTGACTGTTAGTTATGTTCATATATCATTTTTATGTTTTTTGTGTTTGTTTTGTCTATTGCAGGGTGCAGGTACTGCATGCCAAGTACTCAAATTCTGGGAGTACCTCTATTTCTTTTTTATCCAGAAATATCAAGAACTTTTAAAAGGATGAATAGACTAGTTAATGCGGCTCTACCTGACCCTGAACAACACCTGGCAGATGCACAACGAGTAAATCATCTGGATGCACCCTACAGACCTCAACCTGTGAGGTATAACAAGATGTATATAGATGAACATGAGATAGACCTTAACGGGGATAGGGATATTTGGGCAGTCATTCTACCCTCGTTAGCTTCAGGCAGTAAATTCAACATTACCAGCATGATGATTCAACTGTTGAACATGAAAGGTTTGTTCAGAAGATTTGTTGGTGAGGACCCAAATTTACACCTGAAGAATTTGACAGCTATCTTCAAGTCTTACAACTTACATAGAGTGATTATAATACTATTAGGTTGAGGTTTTTCCCATTGTCACTAAGTGGAGAAGCTACTTGTGGCTCGATGATCTACCATCTAACTCTATAAAAAATTGGGGGGAGCTTACAGAGGCTTTCTTAGAAAAGGTTCTTTCTCCCCTCAAAAATTTTGGTACTGAGGTATGAGATAAAAAACTTTAGGCAAAAGCCTGATGAAGCTGTGCATGAAGTGTGGCTATATTTTAATAAGAAGATCAAGCAATTTCCCACTCATGGGTTGGGAGATAACTACTTGAAGGAGATCTTTTATCATGTGCTGATTGCTTCCTCCCAATTTGTTGTGGATGGGATTAATAGAGGGTCCTACATGTCGCGTACTTATGCTTAGATGTTTCAAAATTTGGACACGGTAATGAAAAATACAAGAGGTTTACAAACCAAAGAGTCTAAAATATTTTGTGGGGCCAGTAATGATTAAATGTAGATGGAGCAACTCCAAAAAGAGTAAGAGCAAGACTAGGATATGGCTCATCATACGACACAGAGTGATCTGATGTCTAAATAATTACTCGGGAAAGCTATAGTAGAGTCAAAGTTGTTGCATCCTATGAAAAGGGACCATACCTCAGAATGATTCTAACTTGGAAGATAAGTCTAAGTACCTCCAGAACTAGAGGGTTCCAATAGGGAATCCAAGGTTGAAATTAGAACCGTGACTATTTCAACAACAAAAGAGACTATCGAGATAAAGAGCCGGGTGATTGGAAAAATAGGGAAGTGTTCAACAAGAACTACAACATAGTATATATGCCTCCAGGGCAAAACGAGAGGGAGGTGAACACCTCTAGAATAGAAGAGATGTTTGGGAAATTATTGAAAAAAGTAGACTTGTATGACAAGAGCCTAAAATTGATCAATGCTAATTTTTCAAACATTGATTAGATGGTTCACTCTCACTCAGCATCAATCAGGCACTTGGAGTTTTAAATGGATCATCTATCTACATTGTTAAACCAACAAAATGTTGGAACACTGCCCAGTGATACTATGAATATTCCAAACTAGGATAAAGTCTAAGGACTTGGAGATAACCATCATCCCGCAACATTAAATAAAGCGCTATTAGGAGGCAACCCAAATTTCTATCCGTTGTTATTTTCTACTTTTTTTTATTTTTACTTAATCATAGGTTTTTTATTTATTCTTTTTGGATTATTTTCTAGTATCTAAAAGTCCAAGTGTGTTAGTTCATAGGGAAACAGAGTTAATGGAGGAATAATCCATCAAGAAAAAATCTTGTACTAGATGAAACACCTAGCCCAACCGTCTGGCTAGGAATCCACTAGTTAAAGTGGAGAAATAGATGGAATAAACAGACAAAATGTCTGTTATAAGACAGTTTGCTTGCATAATTGTCTCTGACATATTTTAAAGGCAATTCAGTCAGTTCTTTTAACACAAGGATCGAACCCGATCCAATATGTAAGGTTTAAAAATCCATATCTGATCAAGTGTGCCATTCCATTTCAAATGTAAATTTCTCCCTCAAACACATGTTTTCCCTCCTCCACTGACACATTATCAACCTTCTATCTTCCAATCACAAATTCTCCACTATAACCTTATTTTGGCACCTTGTTCTTCAACTTATCTAAGAATCCAATTACTTGTAACCTAAGGCTGCTTTTAAAATTTTATTATTAGAAGTTGCACTGGTAAGATTTCATTTGTGATTGCTATTACTTGATAGTTTTTGATTGTTTATTCATGAGCTTGAGCTGGTGGGTGAATTTCAAGTAACCACCTGCTCATATTTTAGTGGGAGTAGCATAACCTAGAGACTCTTGGTTAAACACTGTGTGGTGATGGATTTGGGGTCTTACAAGTTGTAAATTTAACTCCATACAAATGGGTCAGAACAGACGGAGAATTAAGTGATTCGTCTTACTCCTCTCGCTAGTTCCAAAATAAACTGGATAAGATGTTTACATTTTATAGATACCAGATGGAATTCTAGATGAGTCTTCTATTCTGAGACATCTTGGCTCTTGTCCCATCAAAAAACAGATGGTAGTCAAGATGAACCTTCTAGTGCAAGACGGAATGCCTAGTCTATCCGTCTGCCTTGTTTATAATTGCCTTTTATCATATTTTACCAAAGTGTTTACTAAATTTTGATATTCATCTAGGTACCCATGGCATCCAAACTACCACAATGAAGAGGCGTAGCCAAATGTAGTGGCGTTACTTGAGGTTAAGGGATTACTATTCTAGCCCTTAAAAAAAGGGTGACCTGCCAACAGACTCGCCAGACCCACACATCCACTACACCTTTTAGACCTACCCCGATTCCGACAACCTCTTCTAATAAGGATTCAATAAATGTGTCAAGGAGTTCCACCAATGCTAGTAGAAGTAATACAGTAATAGTGAAAAGAGCCCTAACCCCACACCAGCCAAAAATCCCGATGCTCACTTGCAGGGAGGGATATATCAAGTCATAAAAAGTAAAACTCAAGAATTTTGAGATGATTTTTTATGGTTTGTGCCTGGTTTGGATAAAATATTTATTAAGGTGTTTATCACAAATGCTAAAGGCCAATACCGGAGGAGCATCACAGAAGAATTCTAGATAGTAACGGATCACTTGCTTGACTACCTAGAAATTATGAAAGTATTAAAGGCCTACCAACTGGAGTGGATGAATAAAACACCCAACCAATATTATCCAACATTGGCTCATGATATTCTATGTGAACTACAAGAGAAACTACAGCGGGTGACTCCCAAGGGCCAGAAGATATCACAGTTAGGGCTCTTGGACAGTTCTTATTGTTTGACTAGTGCACATCATCATATCAGAGCAAAAATAAACCAATTCTTATCCGGTCCTAACTATATTTCTCCAGCCAAACATCCAGATTACGTCTATCACTAGTCAAATAGAAAGAGCCAGCGAGATTGATTTTAATAGGTACTGAGAAATATAGAGTCGGCATGGTTAAGCAACCGATGCCTGATGATACAAACTACGTCTCAAAGTTTCATTGCTAATTTTTTATGGGCAGTGGCTCGGATGAGGATTAAACCAACATGGTTTGATAAATTAATTGATGAAGATATGGTATTGGTAACCTATCTATTCTCCTAATACAAATTAAACTTTGGTCGTTTGATCGCCAAAGAACTGCGGATGTTCTCTATGTGTGAAGGTATGGCTTATTCATACCCTTGTCTAATCACTAAGCTTTTTCAGTAGTCCAAGGTATTAATCTTACCAAGTATTGATATGGCACTAATGCCCTCAAGACGTATGATTAGAGAGGTTAAAAGATCTTTCTAAGATGGAGATTAAAAAGCAAAAGGATGGGGCAGCATCCACTACCATTACATAGTCAGACAAATATATGGGCACTGACTCTAAAAATGCAGCTTTTTTTCACTACCATGCAAAGGGATTGTAGTGCCTCGGGACCACAGGGCCTACCTCCAGTCATTTTGTAGATCATCCTCCACCCTCTGTCCTATTTTACCCTGAAAAAGTTTACACATCTTCTCAAAAAGGTAAGAAAAAATGAGACTCGGATGGAGGTGTTTTCAATAGAGGTTGATCTTCTAATAGATGGAAAAATCAAGGTAGGTTTAGAGCTATACAACATAATGTAGACTAGGAATGACAACATGGAAGAGCACATGAATAAGAGCGTCCACCTTATGAGCCCATATTAGTGGGATAGATTTTAAGTCAAGATAGAGCAGTTATATGTCAATGTTACAATATTGCACCAGGGCCACCATCCGATGGACCCAACACTAGCGGTTCCCATCGAGTCTGAAAATAAGGACTAGATATTGAGTCTAGATAAGATGTAAATGAAAGGCAAGGCCGACTTTGGTAGGTGGTGAGGAAACTAAGGAATCTAGGAAGGAGAAGAAGAAGAAAAAGAAGTCGAGTAGCCACTATGAGGAGGATGACTTAGAAGAGGCGCTACGGGCATCTAAGGAGCAAAGGGGAGCAGTGAGCACAACTTCTAGATAGCCATCTAGGGTTGTTCCTGAGGAAGAGAATATAGCATAGGCCATGATTTTTTGGTACATGTTCTCTTTCTGTTTTATGGAACTTTATATGTTGTGCATTAGGAATAATGCACCATTTATGTGTGGGAAGGGTGTACTTATGATTTTGTTTTGTGCTTCTAAGGGTTTTTGTTGCCAGATCATTTTCCCTCAAGCATGCTAACTAGGAGAACTGTCATGTCAGGTTTATTTTAATGTATTTTCATTCATTTGTTTTGATGTATTCCATTAAACATTGATACCTATGTATATAAGAAAATTTCAGCATTAAGATATTTTATTGGCTTCTATCAAGTATTGATTGTATTTCATTCTAAATTATTTTACAGTAAGGGTGTTAGTGATTGTTTTTTTATTTCTTGAACCATTTACTTAACAAATTTATATTGAAATGAGTGTCTACTTGCGAGTGTGGGAGAGTAATTTCGTAAAAATTTTTTGATGTATATAATATCTATACCTTGCCCGGTTTGAATTGTAACAAAGAAGGAATTAGGTTGATATGAAAATGATTCTAGTCCTTCATTGATAAGTCACTACATCCTTAAAGGAGTCACCAAAAAAGTGTTGAGTTTCAAAGTTGAACCCTTTAATATCTTTCGTAAACCAACCACTGAATTACCCCCTGAAGAAAAGAATAAAAATGAGAATCTGTTGTTGTGGCCCTTATTCTCTATTTGATATTGTGGACCTATATTGAGGAATTATAACCTAAGTCTAGGGTGGCCGGGTAGAAAGCTATGCAAAATAATACAGCATAATCTCTGGCTTGGCCCTGGTCTGATAATGAGTAATGTGTCTTGAATCTAAGTTTGAATTTAGGCTTAAGGTGGATACCATGAAGTCGTCTCATACAAATGAAAAGAATAGAAATAGAAATATACACCATTACGCATATCTATAAAAGAGTATACAAACCAAAAAAGTGAAATGGGGGAGGATTCCTAGTTGTATAATAAGGGGCTCGATGACAAGTGTTAAGAAAGGAGATTGTAAATGAAAAATGATGACAAGACGAAAATGAGGGTAAAGGAAATAATTGAGTCAGTCACTTAGTTCCCAAATCATATCCTACTAGCATTCTAACTTACATTAGAAGCCAAACAAAGTCCTGACGTGATTCAGGTCAATCTACTAGAAACTAAGTTATAATTGATAAGGGCAAGACGATGAGTATTTTGTATACAATTAGATTTCTCTTTGAGTATGAGATGATACTTTCCCAGTCCCAATGTAAATAAATCTCATTGTGTGTAGGACTACTTTGTTGTGAGAGAAAGTTGATACTTTGATCAATTGTGAATAAGTTCATGTTGTAGTCTATGGGATACAAATCTTATGAAAGGTCCTTCAATGTTTCACTTGAAAAATTTGTAGTTTGTGAATAGATACAGTTAGCCAATACGACATGATGCCTAATAAGTGATTATGCTAAGATGAGTAATATACTAGAGGTGGTTGAAGTGATCGATGTGTACATTTTTTTTTTGTTTCTCGAGGAAAAGCAAGGGTTTTAGGTTAAGGGTGTTTATGTGATGGTATTTCACGTCACATATTACACTTAAAACCTAATAAATAATGCACATTCTTGAGTAACAATAGTGTGTTTTAATGTGTTTATTGACTATTTATAGGGTTAAGTCGATATGAGGAAGTTTGGAGCAATTGTATAGAAAAAGGCATGTTTTGTATGATTAAGAGATGTTTCACCTGTCGCATGACGTATCTCCTCAACCCATCACCCAAAATGAATGTTACTAGATAAAATAACCTAGAAGAATGATGGAGTAGACAGTTTTTTTGGCAACAAACGATCGGCCTAAAACCATCATCCAAGGAATACCTCACTGGATGAAAACCAATACCTAGGTGGCTCAAACAGATGTTTCTTCTGTTTGAAGTTGATTTTCCCAAATCTTTTTCTTGAAAGAAATCTAACTGTGTAATGGAGCTAGTAGAAGGAAGACCAGACGGTCTATCTATCACCAAGACTCTCGTCTGTTGTCTCGCCTAAAGCTGAACAGTAGCCCAAACCAAGTTTTTGATATTGCACTTACACCCATACTCTATAAATAGCAGAATTAGTGTAGTTTTAAAGGGGATGCTTTTGACTAGAGACTTAAGAAATATTTAAGGTTTTGATACATATATTTTTTTAAGAACACAAGTATGGAATTCATTGATCATTCTTCTGCAATTCTCTGGAAGATTATTTCTGTGGTATTATATTCATTGATTTACAGTTTCATTATTGTATGTTAATATCAATAAAGGGCTAAAACCCCAACCCTATGGTTGTGGGATCCATGGGTTAAACTAAATTAGGATTGTAATCTACATATGGTTGTTGCATCTATTCCGAAGTATGAACATTATATCTATGTAATAAATGACTTTTAGTTGTTGTAAACACTAGAACTTGCCTAGGTTTAACTAGGACTAACCCTGTGGTTAAAACTGGTTGTTGAGATTATGCTAAGAAATTCATGGCGTTAACCCTCATCTAATGGTTGTTTATGTAGCAAGAGTAAACATCTTGAGTTACCACGATAAGGATAACGAACTCCTTTGTAGACCTAACCTAGTGTAAAAGAGATTTATCGAGATTAAAGGTTGAGAAACATGTAGACAAATAGTGTTGGACTTAGATGTAACTCTGCATTTAAGAAAGATCCCAAAACCGTATAAGCTTACAATACAAAGGTTTGTTGAAACCTGGTAAACATGAACCTAGATTAGTAACACACTCAAATCATTCTATTATCACAAGAAATAACACCGAATACTTTTATACATATAAACCCTTTTTTACTTTTCATTTATCACTAGAAAGAAACACTAACTATTAGCTACCACTACTGGGCATACATCTGATACCATATTCCATGTGGGATCGACCCTAGCCTAGTTGGGTTTTATATTTGAACAACAATCATTTATGCTTCAGTAGGAGGTGTAATGTAA
>JBDJHY010280084.1:0-10217 GCA_039654485.1 Withania somnifera
ACGACACCTCACCTAGCCTAATTCCATTATTTCGGAGGTGCTGTAAGCGTCAGAATTCAATTTCGGCACTCCGAACATCAAAATATCACCCAAGCTCTTCGTTTAGGCTGAAAACTTAACAATTTTCCACAAAATTACCTAATTAACAACCGAGGCCCAGAAATCACCAACTCATAGTCGATCCTGACTTTTTTTGGCCTTCCGGAGCTAGTGGAACTGTTGGAATTTAATTCTGAGCTCGACTTGAAGGAAAGTTGATTTTAGTCAACGAGTAATAAGGTTAAGGTTCTAAAACATAGAATTTGAGATAATTCTATACCGAGTTGACAGGGATCCGACCTATAGGTCCCAACAAGTCATAAATGACTTGGGGAAACTACCAAAATGCCCTAGGATGCAAGACACGGCGTATTTATCATAAATGACATTAAGGGTCATTACAGTTAACTTCCACAGCAGTATTTCTACTTACAGAATGCATAGAGGGGTACGAAGTGTATTGTAATGCTTTGGGAGTTGTCCTAGGATGTGTACTAACACAACATGGTAGGGTAATAACCTATGCATCAAGATTGTTGTGACCACATAAGATAAATTATACAATATATAATATTGCACTAGCAGTGGTTATATTCATTTTAAAGATATGGGGACACTACTTGTATCAGATTTAGGTCGATACATATACTGCCCATAAGAGCTTATTATATATCATTAAGTAGAAAGACCTAATTTTCAGAAAGAAAAGATAGCTTGAACTAATAAAATACTATGGTATTGATATTTTTTACAATCCAGGAAAATAATGTGGTAGTCGATGATATGAGTCATAATATAATAGTGAGTACTAATGAGCAATCCATCGAGAAGAAGAAAGTAGCTAAGGATCTATGTTAACTAGCTAGTTTGGGGGTCCGCATTCTTGAAGCTTCAGATAAGGGAGTTATTATGTATAATGCAAAAGAATCTTTGTTAATAGTGGAAGTTAAAGGGAACAAATATATGGATCTTATTCAATGGAGACTTAAATAAAAGGTAAATAAAGGTACAACAAAAGCAATTAAAGCTGACAAAAGATGGAGTACTTTGATATCAAAAAAGATTGTGTGTACCAAATATGCATGGGCTATGAAAGAGGATAATTCAAGAAGCATATCATGCAACATATTCTGTTCATTCGATATCAACTAAAATGTACCATGACTTGAATGGAGTATATTGGTGGGGATACATGAAGAAGGGCATTGCAGAATTTATGGCTCAATGTCAAAATTGCCAACAAGTCAAAAGAGAGAAAAAAAAACTGGTAGGTTATATTTATTTTATGGAGCTTCTAGATATGAAGTGGGAAATGATCAACATGGATTTTGTCACCATTTTATTGATGCTCATTTTGTGAGTTTTACTCCATATAATGAATAGTTCATAGACTCACCAAGTAAGCACATTTCTTACCGGTTAAGAGTAATTATCCAACAAAAAATTATGAAATGTTGTATATTTAATAAATAGTTCATCCTCATAGGTCCCAATAAATATTATATCTGATTGGGGAGATCAATTTACCGTAACATTTTAGAAGTCATTCAGAAGATGTTTTGGAACACAATAGAACTTACATACAAATTTCCACCCCCCTATATGGATGGTCAAGCAGAGCATACAATCCAAAAACTTGAAGATATGCTACCATATTGTATGTTTGAATCCAAGGGTAGCATTGATGAACATGGTATACTTTTTGAGTTTGCCTACTACAAAATCCACTATTCAAATATAAAAAAGGCACATTATGAAGCTTTTGTAATGATCTAATTGGTTATTTTCTTTATTTCTGTCGTTTCTATGTAATACCAATCTAGTTGTTCTCCCAAGTCATTTATGACTTTCAAGTACTTATAGCATAGTGCCCTGGCTTCTTGTTTTCCTGTTAACTCAGTTTTCTTATTTAGGAGTTTCAGTTTTAAAACGGTGGAAATTGATATAAATATACTCAGAATTGAATTAAAATAGTTCCTTCAGATATGGAATATCGATTTTGTTCTAGAGGGAACTGATATTTGTGTATTGGGGTTTTCATTTTGAGTGTGGCCTGTTTTATGTAAATTTAGCTTAACCATAGCTTATTTTGGAGGCTGGTGGTCTTTTGTTGATCAGAGCATCAGACTAAATTCCAA
The DNA here is from genome assembly GCA_039654485.1 of Withania somnifera. Taxonomy (NCBI): domain Eukaryota; kingdom Viridiplantae; phylum Streptophyta; class Magnoliopsida; order Solanales; family Solanaceae; genus Withania; species Withania somnifera. The sequence goes on from JBDJHY010280084.1 coordinate 2,178, forward strand.
CGATTCTATCATCTCTAGAATGATGATCTAAGTGTATTTGATTTATTGGTTCGCTTTCTGGGGTGCTCGGGCTTATTTTAGGTTCCTTTATGGAATTAGGGAAATCACTCTTTTGAGTTGATTTGACCTTATGGGTTCTTTTTACTTAAACAACCTTTGTTGGTTGTTTCATTCATTCCGTTGAGTCGGTAGTGTGTTTTCCACCCATAATGCACTTTTGTTTTGCTAGAATTACACTTGTGATGCTCCTTCTAGGCCCTCAGAGAGTTTTTGTAGCTGAGATTTGCTACAGGTTGTAGGTTGCCCCTATGATCATGGACTCGCCCCAGCGATTGCTTCCCCTATGCTTCATAGGTGTCATAGTGAATTTTAGCTCTACAAGCCCTAGCTATCCCCAACGAAGGCCGCTCAAGAAAGCCCCAGCTTGCCCTGGCGAGTAGCCTCTTCGACCAAATGGCTCGCACAAGCGGCCGAGCTCAGTCTATAAAAAGGCGTTATCCCCTTCATTTCAAATCTGTTTTTTCCATTAGAATTGCCATAGATAACCTTGTAGGGGCTATTTTTTGATTATTTTGAGCTTAGGAAAGTAGTGGGGAGTTATGTGTGAGGTAGTGTGAGTTCGTGGTACAAATTTTCTCTGGTATTTCTCGATCTTTTTGCCTCTTTTAGCTTATGCAAAAAGTTTGATTTCGTTATATTAATCCATGTTTTATCCATCATTCCTTTATGATTTTGAGATTAATTTTGGACCACGAGTCCCTTGAGCTTAGGGCTTTACACTGGTATATTTAATTTATTTTTGGGCCCCACAAGCCTGTTCTAGGGCTAATTTTTTAACTTGATTCGCTAATTGAAATATAGGCTTTTATTCTTCATTTCTTAATCCCTGGTTTGATATTTTTATGTAGTTTTTGGTGCATTTGGAACTTCAGGACAATGGCATGTACATTTGAGGACTTTCATCGGCCGTAAGGTAGGCTAGATTTATTTACTTGAGTTGTAGATTGGGCTATTATTTTTTTTTTCTTGCTCTGTGGCCATTAGAGTTGGTTCGGTTTTATGTTTATTGATTATTTATAGTTTAGTTGTGATTAGTAGTTTCAGGGGGCTCATGAAGGGAATTGAGGGTGAAGGGTTATATGCCCAGGTTTTGGCCTCATCGAGTGGGGGCCATAGACCTTAGAGACTATTTCAGTTATCACACAACAAGTTTGGTAAGACAAACTCTTAGTAGGTGTACTTTGGTTGATCTTAGACTCTTGTTATTTTTGTTCCTATAGTTGTGAGCATTTTTTTTATCTGGCATTCATATATTATTGGTTCAACGACTGGGTTGACATGGCATAGACTATGTATCCAATTTAGAGGTATGGTCCTCTAGGAAACAGACCCTTATTATGGCTCGAATGAGGTATATATTCCCAATATAGTAATTGATGGGGTACTTACCCTGCTCTCGTTATTGAGGTCATGGTCCTCTAAGGTACGACCCTGAGTTTTGCACTGATTGGGCTTTGATCCTGCACTCGAGTGTTAGGCATGGTCCTCCGAGTTACAGAGGCTCCTTGAGTATGATATATTGGGTGTGGACCCTGAGTTCAATATTTATAGGGCTTAGATCTTGCACTTGAGTTTGAGGCAAAGTCCTCTAAGTTACAGAAGCCCTGAGATTGGAAATTATAGGGGTATGCCCCTGAGTTGTTACTTTTTGAGAGTAAGGCATTGGTACCATATGTTATTGTCCTGTTTTACTTTCCAGCACCCATGTATATCCGTTCTCGTACTGTTTTTGCTCACTGAACTTAGAGGGGGATTCAGGGTGGGTTTCTATTGTGTTATTTGTACTTGTTAGTGGGATAGGGTGCCAAGTGGATTTTCTGTGATTAATTTTTGGTCCATACTTAGACGTATTCTACAGTTTTATCCTTTATTTGTGGAATGTATATATTTATCCATATAGCTAGTTGGGTCTTGGATTTGCTGGAGCTAATGTATGTTGCCTTAGTTTGACTTCTAGTTTTCGGGTAGTGGTTAGTACTTTAAGTGTTCACCTTGTTTAAGTTCCCTGTAGATCTGTACTTACAATTTGTTGGTTGTATTTCACATTGGAATCTTTATCTATTTGCATATCTATTAGTTATATAGCTTACCTACTATCTTTTACTTAGTTTTCTTCCTTGCCTTTTACTTGTACGTTATTTTAGCCTGATCGACCTACTGTTCCTAAAGGGTACCTTGTTTGGTACTCATGCTGCACTTATCTACCATTCTCATGGTACAGATACCAATAGGGGTTTTCAGAGATACTGCGATCATGTGAACTATATAAAGCTTGTCACAGAGTTTATAATGAGTTTTGCCGTTTTAGTCGGCCATGGTTTCCTTGATTTCTAGTCTATTTTATTTTATCTATATAAGGATCTTTGTAGAACTACTTTTGCTGGAGTTTCATTTGTACATATTAATCTTTTTGATACTCTGTATAGTTGCTATATGTGACATTGACATTAGGTTTTGGGATTTGGGTTGTATATGTATTTGCATTTGATATTGCTTTTACATATATATGCTTATGGTTTTCTTATGTGTTGGATTATTTGAGGGTATATATCCTATTGTGCGTGCTCTAGGATGTAGGTTTAGGATTTTTAATAAGAAGGTCATTGACGCCATCATGATCTAAATTTTGGGTCATGACAAAGTAGTGTAGAGCCTAGGTTCTCCGATCTCTCTAGCATTGGAGAAAATACCTAGTAGAGTCCTATGAAATGGTGTATAGACATCAGCATTCAATCTTAGGGAGGCTACAAGGTTCCTTGGGAAACACACTCATCTGTTGAATCCTATAGTGTGTGATATTTTTTCTTTTTTGAAAATGTACTTGGATTTTATTGTTTCATAGATAGTGCATACCAGAGGATCTTTCATGGATCAAGACCCTCCCCCTGCTACTCAGGAGGGGTAGGGGAGGATTTTTTGCCATTCCCTATTACTTTAACTATTTCACAGCATCTCGTACCTCCTGCACCACATCCATAGCATGTTCAGCCACCACCAATCGCGTTTAGAGACATATTATGGCAAATTCTCCAAATGTTAGACAGTATAATAATGGACAGGCCGCAACGGCACGGTGCACCATCACCTCCAGTGTTTGTAGTCCCAACATCTCAACCACTAGAACTACTGAATGTATCATTTTAGGCTACGACCACTTCTCTTACACTAGCATCCATTCTTGTTTTACCCATACTTGTAGTGCAGAAGATGTTTAACCATTTTCTGTAGATCGCCAATAGAAAAATTCTCAGGAGCACATGGGAAGGATACCATGAGTTTAATATGATATGTGAGGAGTGCCTATGGACATTGGAGCTATGGAAACATGTGGACTAGATTTTACCTCCTATCTACTTATGGGAGATGCTAGTCATTGGTTGAGGGTATTTTAAGATCGCAGGCCACCAGGATCAGCGCCACCAATTTGGGAGCAGTTCAAAGAGTCTTTTATAGCACAGTATGTGAATAGGAGCATGTGTGAGTCCTTATGGGCTCAATTTGAAGGTTTGCATCAGGACTCCATGACGGTTTCCAAGTATGAGGCATGTTTTATTGACCTGTCCTGATATGCTGGTGATGTGCTATTTTCGGAAGAGGAGTGGATTTGCCTCTTTGCTCATGGGTTGAGATATGATTTATGGGGCCATGTTGAGTTCCTTCTAGTTTTACAAAAGTCATTTATGGATGTTGCAGACCATTCACACAGCATGGAGATATTTGCTTGCTAGACCTAAGGTAGCAGCGAGAAGTGGCAGTGTCATAAGGGTTTTTCAGGGTCAAGATAAGGGTTCATGAGTTATTCCATAGGGAAGTCTAGCTGGAAGTATTATGACTCACTTTAGGCCTCCGGTAGTGGGACAAGTAGCCATCTAACCAAGGGTCTAGTTTTACGTTTCACAGGGGAAAGCCGAGGGATCTCGTATTTCGGCAAAGACTTGGATACTTTCTATAAGTGCAGGGAGTGGGATCATTATGCGAGATACTTCCCCAGGATCCATAGAGATTGATTTGTTGAGGGATGTTTTAGGTGCGAAGACATGTACACTTTGTCTGAGATTACCATCACGTAGGGCCACTCAGGATGCAGTGTTACATGTTTAGTCTTTGCAGGTAGTGCCACCGGTCAGAGGTAGGCAACCATCCATCATGGAGAAAGGGGAGAAGGTCGGGTGGTTAGAGTGCACAATATAATGGGGTATAGCGCCGTTTTTACACCATTCCTTACAGGGCAGAGGTTGAGGCATCCAATGCAGTTATCACAGGTGTATTGCCTGTTCATGGGTATTCTTCATTGAACTTATTTGCTCTGATTCTAATTTTTCAGACATATCTATATGTTTTTCTTTATTTTCTGGTGTTGTTTGTAGGTTGTTGCCTGTACGCTTAAGTGTATCTACCCTGGTGGATGTAGCCCTATTGGTGGATCCGGTGTATAATTCTTTTATGGTGATTATTAAGGGTCATGATACTTTGGTGGACTTTATTGAGTTGGATATGCTAGACTTTAATATTATTTTTGGCATCGACTAGTTATCTCCCTATCGTACGGTCCTGTATTATTGTGTACCCATTGTAGTATGGCACGATCACACTAACCATTTGTCAATTTGGGTCATTTATTATTATCCGGACCGTAAAATTATTGCTCACAGTTTCTATGATTATCTGGCCCATGTTAGAGATGTCAGTGCTGAGTCTTCTTCCCTTGAGTTTGTGGTTATTAGCTAGTTTGTCGATATTTTCCCTACTTCTTTTCCTTGCTGCCAAACATAGCGGGATACAGATTCTATTATTGAGGTTGAGATGGGGACCTAAGCAATTTCTATTCCTCTATATTGTATGGTCCCAGTTGAGCTTCATGAGTTGAGTGTCCAGTTGCATGATTTGGTTTACAAAGTGTGTTTCCGTGGAGTGCCCCACTGTTTTTTGTAAAGAAAACGGATGGCACTTTGTGAATGCGTATCGATTATATATAGTTGAACAAGGAAACCATTAAGAACAAGTATCATCAGCCGCATTTCAATTGATCAACTTTAGGGAGCCACAATGTTCTCTAAGACTTATTAGAGGTCTAGCTACCACTAGTTGAGGAGTCAGACTAACGATGTCCCAAAGACAGGTTTTTAGACCATATATGGGCATTACAAGTTCTTATTGATGTTGTTTTGGCTGACTAATGCTCCTACAACCTTCATGGACTTAATGACTCGCATGTTTTGGCCATACTTAAACTCCTCCGTGATTGTTTTCATAGATGATATACTAGTTTATACGAGAGGTGGAACTAAGATCTAGGAGCACCTGAAAGTTGTGTTGCAAAATTTGAGGACTGAGTGAATCTACACTAAGTTCTCAAAGTGTGATTTTTTTCTAGACTCTTTCTCTTTTATACGCCATGTGGTATCTGGTGCCATTGTTACTGTCTATCCGGCTATGATAGATGTTGTTTGTGATAGGTCTGGACCTACTTGCATTCGAATGGCTGGGTATTATCATTGTTTTATTCAGGTTTTCTCCTTTATTGAGGCCTAGCTAACTAGACTGATGTGGAAGGATATGTCCTTCAAGTGGTCATCTGATTGTGAGTCCAACTGTCTAAGGTTTAAGGAGTTGCTGACTATAGCTCTAGTTCTTGTATTGCAAGTTAAGGGTCGGCCGTTTACAGTTTATTGTGATGCTTTTTCTTTTAGGTTGGGTTGTGTTCTGATAGGTAGGGTCATGTTACAACATATGTGTTGAGGTAGCTGAAGGATCACGAGAATCACTACCCCACCCATGACTTGGAGTTAGCTGTTGTGGTTTTTTCGTTAAAGATATGGAGGAACTACCTATATGGGACACATTGAAAGATTTTTAAAGACCACCACAGCTTGTAGTATATTTTTAGGTAGAAGTATCTTAACTTGAGACAGCGGAGATGGGTTGAGCTCCTCAAGGACTACAATTTGAGTATTTTCTACCATCCAGGCAAGGATAATGTGGTTGCTGATGTCTTGAGTTAGAGGTGGTGAAGTTTGGTAGCCTAACTATTGTTTATGTCTCTAAGAGTCCATTGTTGCTGGATATTTAATTCTTTGCCAGCATGATGGTTATACTGGATCATTCAATGCCGGAGTGGATTATTTCCCTTATTGAGTCTAGATCGTCCTTTTTTGACAGATTCTACAACGCCAGTACGAGGACCCATATTTAGTTTAGTTGAGAGAGAGGGTTCTGTGGGTGATTTCAATTAGGTTGTGGTATATTCTGATGGTGTGTTGTGGGGTCATAGTTGCCTTGTTATTCCAAGGGTTGGTGATTTGATATAGACTTTATTGTGTAAGGCTCACTGCTATGGGTATTCCATTCACTAGGGTATCTCGAGGATGTAATGCAATTTAAGACCACATTACTGGTGGCAGGGTATGAGCAGGTCTATAACGTCTTTCGTGTCTCATTGTTTCAACTTTCAGCAGGTGAAGTTTGAGCACCGGAGACCGAGCGGTGAAACGTAGAGGCTCCCTATTACTAAGTTCGAATAGGAGTAGATCACTATGGATTTATTTATGGGCCTTCCCTGCACTTTTAAGGGTTATGATTTCTTTTGGGTCATCGTGGATAATTTGACCAAATCAGTGTTTGGTACTAAGGTTGATTTATGTACAACGTTTGACCCACAAATGGCTAGGTAGTACGAGAGGACTATTCAAGGTCTTTATGATATATTTTGTGCCCGTGTTTATGACTTTCGAGGTAGTTGGGACTGAAAAATTTTCCTTGGCAGAGTTGCGTATTTAAATTGCGTCGTTTGAGGCATTATTTGGAGAGACTTGCACTTAGAACTTAATTAAAAGAGTTCTGTTAGCTCCAAATACCGACTTTGGACTAGGTAGACATTAAGTTCGTGTCTCGGGTTTTTTATATTTAGTTTGGATTGTTTTGTGTAAAATTCAGCTTAAATAAAGCTCATTGTTGATCCTAGGTGGTCTTTGATTGATTAGAGCATCATATATAAATTCCAATGATTCTATGATCTCTAAAATGATTATTTTGGGCTATTTGAGTTATTGGTTAGCCTCCAGAAGTGGCTGGGCTCATATTGGGTTTATTTGTGGAAAATTGGAAAATTAAATTTTTGAGTTGGTTGGAGCATGTGGGTTCATTTCTCTTGAACGACCTTGTTTTGTCATTTCATCAGTTCAGTTGAGTCCGTAATGTGTTTTTCAACTAAAGTTCACTTTTTATTTTCTACAATTAGACTTGGGATGCTCGTTCTAAACCCCCCCAAGAGTTTATGTATTGTGGAGATTTGCCAAAGGTTGTAGGTCGGACCTGTGCCTATGGCGTTGCCCCTTCAATGGCCTCCCCTACACTTCATGGGCGGCACAGTAAAGTTTACCCTTGCAAGCCGTAGATCACCCTAGCTTTCCCTGGTGAGTACGCCCCTATGGTAAAATAGCTCCCACCAATGCCCTTGCATAGTCTATAAAAATGGGGCGTCCCCCTCATTTCAAACTTGTTTCTTGCATTTATATTTCCATAACTGACTTTGGAGGGGCTATTTTAGGGTGTTTTTAGTTTAGGAAAGTGGTTGAGAGTTAAGTATGAGGTAGTCTGAGTTTGTGGTACAAGTTTTCCCTGACTATTTCTCGTTCTTTCTGCCTCATTTAACCTCTATAAAAAGTTTGATTTCTTTACATTAAACCATGTTTTATCCACCATTCCTTACTCGTTTTATGTTCAATTTTGGATCATGTCTCCCATGAGCTGCAGGCTCCATGCAGGTATATTTACTTTATTTTTCCATGCTACGGGGCCTATAGGCCAATTCTGGAGACCATTTTTCTAACCTGATTTGCTAATTTCAATATGGATCTTATTCTTCATGTATTAATCCATGGAATAATAATTTGATAGTTTCGGGTAATTTTTGATGCGTTCAGAGCTTCCTCTTATGGTATGCACATTTACAGGACTTTTTGTCAATGCCTAGGTAGGCTA
>JBDJHY010280104.1:0-19699 GCA_039654485.1 Withania somnifera
AAGTCCTTCTTCCTCTTTATTCTTAAAATTTCTTAGTTTCCACCATTAATGGCTCCAAGTATTGAAGTTAATAAAATTATGTCTTAATCCATATTTTATGGCATAATTCTTTGTTTCCCTAGTATATTTTGTTTCTAGTATTGTTAATATACTGTAATTCCTTTGTTTAATTCATAAAGATTGAATCTTTGACCCTATTAGGGTCAAATATGTCTGGGCTATTTTGAAACCCTCCCGCACTTGAATTGTGCTTAATTTTGGAGCACGGATTCCTAATAACATTGGGAACCCCATAGTGAAGTTTATTTTTAGTTTCAGCAAGCAGGCCCCGCAAACTCATTTTAGACCCTATTTTAGGCTCAATCTAGAATTCAGTATAAATATACTGTTAGACTTGTATTAACATATAAAATACTTTGACACAAGTTTCTGATTGTTTGAAGATTATTTGATATCAGTCGAAGTAACATTCGTGGATTTGTAATGCGTTATCGTCGGACAATAGGTAGGCTCCGTGGGGCTATCTCTGGGCCTATAACTTTAATAATTGTACTAAATAGCATCTGTGGGTTGGGTAGCTAGGGGACATAGTGACCCTGTACTGTTCTTTTGGCCGTTCTATATTGATATTTATATTTTGGCATTCGACTGATATGGTTTCATGATCTAGAAATTCATTAGAAATACCTGTGCAGGGCATAGGATGTCGATATTAAATAATCATATGTGGATATATGTATTTTTTGATATATTATGTATTCATGACACGAGAGGTTGGGCCTATGGCTCCGATGAGAATGCATTGGGCTGAGTCAGCATTACCACCTGATTATTGAGCCATGATGGCTAGAGGATGATTTTGATAATACAGGTGAATAATGACATAAAACAATAAATGGAAACATTTTAATAATAACATAAGTGATGATCTGTTACTGTTTTAGACACAACGTGGCATCGTGCACCGGGTAATACACTATTTCTACTTATTTTAGCCTAAGCTTTACAACCTGGCACTAGGAAATATCACTTGACAGATTAATGTTGGCACTTGAGTCTGACCTAGAATCGACAGTGAGTAAAACCATTGGGACTTGAGTCTGTCATCGTACGACAGCGAGGACAGCCTTTGAGATCTATCACATTACTGATATTTGATACATGATTTTAATTTATTTAGGACTTTTGGTGATACAATTATATATAGGCATTGAACGCCTTGACTGATCTAGCAGGGCTTGGCACTACTTTTTATATAAGGAACGAGATGCCATACTTGAGATGCTTGAGGTACTTTTTTTGGATTTGCAATGTGAGGATATGAAAACGTTAGAATTGTACATAGTGATTCAACCCGATGGACCTGACTTGAGCATCCATACAATGCAAAGGAGGGGGTATATGGAGTACGGGGATATAAATATATGCCGAGAAATTTAGGTTAGCCTTCCATGGGTTCTGCCTGCTGTACCTACGGGTACCGGAGGAGATGCGTACACAGGATGGTTACTTTATGTATTGTTTTTACTTTCTGCACTTGTTTTTCTTTAGTGTACCCTGGCTGATATGTAAGGCCTACGGTGAGCGTGTTTCCTTTGGTGTATGATGCACTTCTTTATGGGAGACTTGTGAGCGTTTATTTGCATTTCTGTATTATAATCATTATTGTTATTTATTATTATTGGTTAATTGATACTTCATGGTATGTGGGGTTTTGGTGCCTGAGATTATTTCTCATTCCTTCATAGTTTATTTGAGGTTACCGGTATACAGTACATGTTCTACTCCTATCTTCTTTTCAATCCTCTTTTATTGTATTCTTATTGACATATATTTTGCAAGGATTCCTAGGTACATTTTCCTTCATTGCCTGAGATCCTATTATATGATTAGATAGCGAGGCATGTTTAATTTTTACCTGTTCTGATTTGAGTAGCTAGCTTCCCTTATTGTACTATTTGCTTCTATGATCCTTTTATTAATTTTTGTGATTTACTGCTTTTATTAATGTTATTTGCTCAGTGGGCCCTCGAAGCCTACTTGGTACGGGTTGCTTCGGCAGCTTGAACTCATACTACACTTGCACATGTGTAGATCCGAGCATAAGTTCTCGATCATGATTACCGCCAACGGTTCGTGCATCTTATATTTCTTCAGAGATTCAAGGTGAGCTTGGCGCCCGACTTTTACCTGCTTCTCTTCGGATTCGACATTTTCTTTGATCTCCATGTATTTTGGAGATACAGTGATATTAGACCTATTTTAGATTTATTATTTCTTTACTTAGTGGTTCGTTTGACACTGATATCGGGTTTTTTAGGTAATTTATTGATTCTTAAACTTCTGTATTATCTTTATCTTCTGATTCTTGTATTTTTGCTCTCAGCAATTGAAATAGTAGTCCTCCGTTTTGGCTTCAGATTACACGGTTGATTCTCCTACTGGTGGTGTAGTAGGTGCCATCATAATCTGTAAAATCAGATCGTGACTTTCCTGTTGTTAGAGATTTCCTTGGTGTCTTTCCTGAGGAGTTATTTGGCCTTCTACCTGAGCATGTTATTGACTTCTCTATAGAGGTTGAGCCCGGTACTAGGCCTATTTCTATTAAACCTTATTGCATGGCTCCGGCAGAGTTCCGGGAGCTCAGTGTTAAGTTACCGTACTTGGTTTCTCGAGGAATTATTTTCCCTAGTATTTCTTCATGGGGCTCTCCACTCCAGTATTATTTATGAAAAAGAAAGATGGACTATGCATATGTGTATTGATTATAGGCAGTTGTACAAAGTTACCATCAAGAACAAGTATCTTTTGTCACGAATAATGACCTATTTGATCAGTTTCACGGTGCAGTATTGTTCTAAAAGATTAATTTATGATCGGGTTACCACCAGCTACAGGTTCAGTATGAAGATATTCCAAAGACTGATTTTTGGAATTGGTATGGGCATTATGAGTTCTTGGTTTTGTCTTTTGGACTGTCTAATGCCCCAACTGCATTTATGGATCTTATGACCGAGTGTTCATGTTGTATCTTAACTCTTTTGTGATTATGTTTGTTGATGATATCCTAGTTTATTCCTGGAGTCGAGGGAAGCATGATGAAAGTTTGAGGGTTATACTTTAGACTTTGAGGACTGAGCGGTTGTATGCAACATTTTCATAGTGTGCCTTTGGTTAGATTTGGTTGCATTCTTGGGGCATTTTATTTCCTCAGCTGGTATCAGTGTTGATCCAGCAAATGTTTCAACCGTTCGTCATTGGCCGCCACCCACCACTCCCTTTGAGGTCTGTAACTTTATGGGGTTGGCTGGTTATTATAGGAGATTCATGCATGATTTTTCATCTATAGCAACTCTTATGACCAGATTGACCTGAGAGGATGTTCTCTTTCGGTGGTCTAAGGATTATGAGTCCATCTTTTTAAGGCTTAAGGAGTTGCTTACTTTTGCATCAGTGTTGACACTTCCAGTTAAGGGCCAGCCATATACTGTTTATTATGATGCGTTCGGTATTGATTTAGGTTATTTATTGATGCAGCAGGGTAGATTAATTGCATATCTCTCACTTCATTTAAAGGTTCATGAGCACAACTACCTACCCATGACCTGGAGTTGTTGGCGGCGGTGGTCTTTGCACTCAAAATTTGGAGACATTACCTTTATGGGGTTCATTGAGAGAGTTTAACCAATCACCATAGCCTTCAGTACATTTTAAGCCAAAGGGGACTCAATCTCAGGAAAAGGAGATAGATTGAGCTCCTGAAGGATTATGACATCAACATCCTATATCATCCCGGTAGATCAAATGTAGTTGCAGATATCTTGAGCCAGAAGACTATTAGTATGGGCATCTTGGCTTTATTTCAACTTCAAAGAAGCCGTTGTCCTTAGACATCCAGTCTTTGGCTAACCATTTGGTCCGACTAGACATATCAAACCTGAGTAGAGTCCTTGCTCATGTTGAGACTAGACCTACTCTTCTCGATCAGATCCGACAGCAATAGTACGAGGATAGATCTTTGATTCATATTTGAGAGTTAGTTTTGAGGAGTGATTTCAGCGGTGCATCTCTAGATTATGATAGTGTGTTATGGATGGGTTGTCGTATTTGTGTTCCCAGGATAGATGACTTAATTTAGACTATTCTCTGCGAGTCCCAATGTACTAGATATTCGATACATTCAGGCATTATGAAGATGTGCAGAGATTTGAGGAAACACTATTAGTGGCTTCGTCTGAGATCAGACCTTACCAGGTTTGTTTCTTGATGCTTAAACTATTAGGACGTAAAGTTTGAGCATCGTACACCAGGTGGTGTGTTACAACAACTCCCTATGCCCCAGTGGAAATGGGTGAGGATCACTATGGACTTTATTTTAGGACTCCCTCATACCTCTCAATGTCATGATTGTATATGGGTCATCGTGGATCGATTAATCAAATACGCTCACTTTTTGACAACTTCATCTTCTTGGGGTGCCAAGAGACTTGCAACTCTGTATATTAGGAAGACCCTTCATTTGCATAGGGTGCATATCAGACCAAGGCACATAATTTAATTCACAATTCTAGAAGACATTGAAGCATGAGATGGGTACCGAGGTAGTTCTAAGCATAGATTTCCATGGTCAGTCCAATAGGACTATCCAGGTACTCCAGGATATGTTGTGGGCTTATGTTTTCAATTTTAGGGATAGCTGGGATCACCACTTGGCTTTAGCAGAGTTTTCTTATAATAATTGCTACCATTCCAGCATTTAGATGACAACATTTAAGGCTTTGTACTGTAGGCGTTGTAGTTTCCAATTGGTTGGTTCAGTAGCATTGGATTTTGCCTTATATGCTATAGAGAGAGTTTGGGTCATTCAGGACAGACTACAAATAGAACAGAGCTTTTGGAAGAGTTATGCATATTGTAGTCTCTGACCTCTGGAGTTTAGTATCTATGATATGGTATTCTTGCGGGTGTCGCCTATGAAGGGCGTTATGAGATTTTATCATAGGGGAAAACTTAGACCCAAATTTATCGAGCCCCACGAGGTTATAGAGCGGGTCAAGAAAGTTACTTATAGATTAGCCTTACCTCTAGAGTAGTCATCGTTCACCTAGTGTTTCATGTGTCTATGCTTCGCCTGATACATGCCAGACCTTCCCTTATAGTCTGTTTTGAGTCAGTTCAGCTAGATGACCATTTGACTTATTTTGAGCAGACTGAGGCCTCATTGATAGAGATGTAGGATTACTAAAGTCCAGATATTCTAGTTTGAGGGATCATTGAATACACCACCCTGTTGAAGAGGCTACCTGGAAAACAGAGAGGGATATGCGAGCCCAGTACCCTTACCTGGTTTATTCTTCAGGTAATTCCTTCTCTCTTAACTTTTGCGAATGAAAATTCTTTTAGTGGGGGATCTTATAATGACCCTCGGGGTCATTTTTGTATTTCTGCAATTTTTTTTGGAGCTTTAAATTCAGGATTGGGTAATTTGAGAATAAATTCCCCAGAAGCATGTTCAAAATTTAAATCTGACAATTTCATTAGCTCCGGAACGTGGACTATAGTCTAGAGAGACTCTTGGTTCGAATCTCTGGGCTTATATTGCATGTTATTTAGATTGACGAGTTAACAATTAGACCGTGTTTATTTTATATAATAATCATGTCTTTGTTTTAATAAAAACAAAATATATTTTTAAGTCTTTCTAAGGCCTTGTCGATAATTATGACATAAATTCTCGAATAATGTAATCCCATATTTACTTATTTTATAACGAATTATAAAGCTATTAATATTTTAAATGGAGATACCGAGTCTAATTATATTTAAAATTTTATTATATCAAGAGGTAGATATTACTACAAATATTATTCTATTAATTTTGGTATATTTAAAAAGTTATTATCCTTTTATAACGAGCCTATATAATACCCGAGTATACTTTATTTAATATTATATATATAATATATATTTGGCTGGCGGTTGCCCACTTTCTTTAATCATAAGAAAGGGAGTATTAATACATCAGCTAAAGGTTGAAACAAGACGAAGAGAAAGAGAAGAGAAAGAAAAGAAACTAAAAGAAAAGAAAATAAAAAAGGAGGAAAGAAAGGGTTCTGTGTAAGTTTTGATCCATATAAACATTATCTCGTGCTTCTACACTTAATTCTACCGAGTAATTTCTTATTCTCGCTTTTATTATAAAGTTTTCTATTGAATATAAACTTTCAAGGCTTACAACCTTCAATTCTACCATTAAATTTAGCTCTATTTTTTACCGTATGATGTACGAGCTGTGCTACGCGTGGGTATAAATATTCTCTATTTCTGTGCTGTTAGGTTTACGTACCTAATTTTAGATGGTATTTTGACCCTGCTAATTATATAGCAATATGTGTCCTGTTTTACTCGTATTGACTCGAGGATTATGTTTTTGCTAGCCTCTTTTGATTTTGAGCTTCGTATGTGATTTTTGATATTGAAGTAAGCTTTCTGAACATATCTCTAGATTCCAGGTAAGCTACAGTTTACGTTTTTAAGATTGGGTATTAGTAGAGTATATATATGGTAAAGCTCCATCGCAGGACTAGAATGGTTATTCGAGCCACGACATGCTTCTTCTTTCGGCTTATGGACTCTCTTGATTGTACCTTAACTACTTACCCTGGGGCTATACTGCCCTGCCCACATGTCTTACACTGACTCTAGACTGTAGTGTGGCTGGGGGAGGAGAAACACCTTTGATGCATATTTTATACGTGGAGTCTGGACTATAGTGAGGTCGGGGAGGGGATTAAACTAGTGATTAGAGCTTAGTAGTTATCCCCCAATTTAGGTTGGTGCCTTTAGAGTTGATCTAGGTAGGCTTCTTTTTCGTGCTCTATTGGTGGTTTTGTATGTGATTAGAGTATGGTTGGTCCTTTTGGGACTAGATAGCCTTTTATTATTTCTCTATTTTGGTTTGTGGCTCATTTGATGATAGTGTTCCCTAGTCTGGTATGAGCCTGTGAGTGAATGATTTAGACTGAGTAGTGGTAGCTCTGTGTTCTTCTTCTGGGTAGGGGTGTGTATTGTGCCCTTGACGGGAACCCTTGGGACATCTGTAGTGCTCAAGGCTCGGGACCGGTATTAGGGTTGGGAAAGGATTGTACCTTACGAGTTGGGGCCTGTCAGTTATTTTAGTGGCCCCAGTTTACAGTCTTAGACTAGCCTTCCCTTTATTTGTTTTGCGAGCATGCACTGAACATTTACATAATAACTTGATTTTTATAGTATAATAAATGTAAATAGGTTTCGTATATACTTATATCTTCTAAGACTGTGTATGAGCAGTATGGAGCTATTTAACCACACTATCTGATGCTATTTTCTCATATTCACTGTGATTTTTGGGTTTGCCTATAGGGTGGGTAGTTGAATTTTTTGGGTCTGGAATTTTTTCTAGTATGGTTGTACTTGACTCTCTATTGAGATATGTTATACGGGTTGAGCTCGAATTTTGGCTAGTTTTCCCCAAGGATTACGAGATTGGATGCATTTTACATGGGTTATGTACGTGGGATTAGATCCCTCCAAGGACCTTCCAAAAGGGTCTCCATGCCTAGGGTATGTTGCTTGGCCGACGGAGGGTTATAATGGGGGATGTTGGGGAAGTTCACGGGATAACTTCCATGGGTCTTCTAGCAGTTATTTACAATACCAGCACCCCTTTTCTTTACATCCTTACATGTTTTTTGTACCCTTCGGGACTTAAGGGCAGAGTACCTGTTGGGTTACTTGGTTGTCTGAGTGTACCTACCAATAGAATGGGGTATCGGTTGGGTTTATTTTCTAGTAGACTTTACTTGTATTCCTCTGTTTCTGATTAGTACCATTCATGCACTTGCTGTGTTCGTGGTTAGTTTAACTGAGTGATGGTTTGGCAATTTCTTATTGGTATTTCCTTGTGTTGATTACGTTGGAGCTCCAGGTACGTTTCATGTCTGTTCAAGATCTAATCATGACCTGATTCTATGTACCGTGACTTGTTAGTGTCTTTCGATTATACTTGTTAGCTGATTCTACACGCACACTAGTAGTAAATCCTTCACTGCATTTGCTAGCTATTACTATAGTTACTCCTTTGGGTTATACACTACGTGCAATTGTTTTATTTGTTAGAATTTGTTCTTTAGCTTGATTATACTTGCTTATGCCCGATCGGCCTAAGATTCCTACTGGGTATCCGTTGTTTTGGTACTCATGTTATACTTATACATGTTTTCTTGATGTAGGAACTAGTATGAGTTTGCCGGCGGACGTGATCGAGCACATTAGTTGTTACTTTTCGGGGATTCAGTGAGCAGCTGGCATCCTTGCTGGCCATTTTTTTCTATCAATGTTAGAGATATCGTAGTCGAGTCTTGGATAGCCAATTTCTGTAGTTGCCCCACTTGGGACTGTATTTTGTATTCATGTATATTGATTCTCTAAGGACAGGACACCAGGTTTTGGGAGTTCTTTTCTATTGCGATTTGTATTTCACATCTCTGTTGCACTTTCCTTCTCTTCTTCTACTTCTGCCCTTGTTTTGGGTTCTTGTTACTAGCCCACCACTACTTGCTCTGGGCCAGGATCAGGCTTGTCTACATATAAGGTGTAGACTCCATCACAACCTGGTTTATAGGTCGTGACATAAGCAACCCTCAGAACTACAACTTGCAATAAGAAAATACCAACCAACAACAATACATAGAATGGATAGTACCAACAAACCCAAGTAAATCTTCAAAATCACAGTCTTAAATAACCTCAATTAAATTATATAAGACCCGATTTCTAGAATCATTATAGCACCTACTATCCCACCAGTAGGAAAACCAATCTAAATCCTAAAGCCAAAGTGGAGGGCTACCATAAACAATAGCAGAATGCCCAAGTACAATAACAAAGTATGAAGGAACGGGATATGATAAAGATAGTGGAATAAAACAACAGAATCAATAAACTTCCAAAACCCGATATTATTGTAAATGAACAGATCCTTTAAGTACTTAGTATAAGAAAAATCTTCTATAAGTCTTTCTCTAAAAGTACAAAAGAGACAAGTACTAGCCGATGAGAGTTCAATGACAGTTGAACTTCAAGCTCACCCTGTATCTCTGAAAGCAAAAACAAGTATGCATGAATGGTCATCCGTAAATCAACGTCGGGGGCTAGTAGTTGGATCTGTACCATGGGAACAAGTGCAACCCATACCTAGTAGGCTTTGAGGGCCCATTAGGCACATAACAATCATAAAAAAGTAATTAAACAAAATACAAGAAATAGTAGTACCGGATGCTCTGTACACTGTAAAGTTTAAAACGGTTAAAAGGTCCTTTAACTTATGTTATTATCAGAATATGTCAAGTTATCATATATTATGTAATTATCCATTATTATCCTTATTATCAGTATCTACCCTCCACGGCATCAAAACAAGGTGGTGATACCGGTCTATCCCTAATGCATTCTCAACCAGAGCCTACGGCCCACACTCGCGTAGAATGAATGCAATATCACATAGTATACATAGCCAACCTATGCCCTGCACAGGCACATCGAAGCTACAACTATCAGTACAATACATCAACCTAAACCAGAGGGCAACACCCAAAACTAACCCTTTCATTAGCATTTTACTATTCAACAGTCACCCTAAAGCTATATAAGGCAAATTTTAAGTCACAGGCATTGTATTACATCGAACGCCAATATAGGGAACAAATGGGGGATGAAACGAAGAAGCGGTCCAAGTACAAAATAACAACCTATAAACCTAACCCACCGATTCTATTTAGTACAATTATCAGAGTGATATACCCAGAGATAGCCCCAAGGATCCTACTTGTCATCCGACGAACAAAGTGTTGCAAATCTTAAAAGTCAACCTGAATAATAGCAAATGGTCTCCAACGGTTGTGTACTCATATAATAAGAATCTACGGATCAAGATGAGTCTAACGATATAATTTATTCTATGTTCCGGACTGGGAATAAAATCAGGGCTAAAATGGGTCGCGGGCCTCGCTCGCCAGAATTGAAAAAAAAACTTCGACACAGGGTTCCTAGCATTACTAGAAACCTGTGCTCCAATAATGAGCACAATTCGAGTGTGGGAAGGGCCTCAAAATAGACCGGTATTGATTTGATTACAAAGGATCAAAGATTCAAGCTTTACGGAATTTAAATGAGCAAATTCGGCTTAGTAACTACACTACGGAGTGAAATAAACTCAAGGGACAATAATATATGAATTAATTAAAGAATTCAACATTTTCACAACTGGGGCCATTAATGAAGAAAATCTTCAAGTTTCATGAATTAAAATAGAGATGAAACTTTACCAAAGTGGGGAAATCAAAGAGAAAACCTTGGGACTTTTTCCTCAACCTTTGTTGAACTTTTTGGATGAATTTCATACAAAAAATAGAGAGAAATCACGAAGGGTTTTTCTATGGAATAAACAGAAAGTCATGCAAGAAATATTTATACGGATAGAAACTTTCTCATTATGATCACGTAAAATTATGTCGCAATATCGTAGAGTAAAGTGATTTTGTCATCACGGTGTCGGAAGAACACATTACGATCGCGATGAATATGGAATAGTAAGGCATTGAAATCGCATTAATAAAGACACGCAATCGCGCTAAAGGAAGGGACAGGAGCATATCGCCATTACGGAGGGATACATCGTAATCGCGATGAGTTAACGAAGCAACACTTCGCGATTGCGTGAGTCAAGGAGGCAATCACATAGAAGGAAAAATAGAAGGCGTCGCAATCGCGTAGAAAGTTCCACGAATGTGATAAACACTTTACCTAAACTAGAGACATGTTTTGACAGCAAACAACTAAGTGCGAAAATTCTCTGAATCACCCCTAAAATATATCTGGAGTCTAATTCACGCAAACAAACTATGCACACACACACCCAAAATAACATTCCTAACTCAACAATACAGTCAAAATTGGGATAAGAGATCATTTAGTAAAAATGTTGACCAAGTCACTTTTGGGCCTAAAATACTCAAACTCCATCCAACACCTAAAAAACACAACGAAAAATCCGGTAAGCTAACCAACACTCTCACTAGCCTAAAATCACAATTTTGAAGTTGATGGAAGCGTTAGAATTATATTCCAAACTTGAAACACCAAAAGATCACCCAAGCTTGAAATTAGGCCATAGATGAAATGAAAAACCATAATTTAGCATAAACTCAAAACAAAAACCCTGCAACACGAACTTAAGGTCTATCTAGACTTTATTTGGCAATCCAGAGGTAACAAAACTGCCAAAATTTTCTTCCAAACTTGTATTGAAGGAAAGTTGACTAAATTCAATGAGTACTTAGTTTTCGGCTCTAAATTAGGAAAAATGAGATAAATCTCAATCGAGCCACCAAGGAAACCGGAATATCAATCCCAGCAAGTCATAAATGACTGGGGCAACTACTGGAAAGATCTAAAATACAAAATTTCACATAATTCTTATAAATGACTGAAGGGTCATTACAATATCTAGTAATAAAATGACTTTCATCCCCAAAAGTCAAGAAAAACAGGAAAATAAAGAGGGAGAGAAATTACCTTATATCTCAATAGCTGAGGATATTGCTTCCACATCTCACTCTTAATCTCATAGGTATCCTCCTTGACCGGACGGTCCCTCCACTGCACCCTAACCACTGGAATTTCCCTAGTCCATAAATTCTTGACATCCTTAGCCAAAATTGCCACCGGTTCCTCAACAAAAGATAACTTCTCATCCAACTACAGCGAATTCTCTTGGATAACATAAGACTCATCCAGAATGTACCACCGCAACATCAAAACATGAACACTAGATAAATGGTTAAAAATGTAAGAGGTAGAGCCAAATGGTAGGAAACATTACTAATTCTCTCCAACATCTCAAATAGACCGATTTACTTGGGACTAAGCTTTCCTCTCCTACCAAACCTCATCACACTGTGCATAGGAGACACTCTTAAAAAGACTCTGTCACCAACTCCAAACTCTTAAGGCATGAAATCTATGATATGCGTAGCTTTTCTGCCTACTCTGTGCTACCCGCAGTCTAGCCTGAATCAATCAAACCTGATTAAGTGAATCACGTAACAGATTGAAGTTTGAACTCTGGGCTCAAACTATCGAACCAACCAATAGGCAATTTTTACCTCCTACTATACAATGCCTCAAATGGTTCCATCTCAATGATAGAATGGTAGGTATTGCTTTATGCTAACTCTGCTAATACAAGATGTTGATCCTAAGCACACCTAAAATCCAACATGCAAGCTCTTAACATAACCTCTAACACCTGAATAGTCTGCTTGGACTGACCATCGATCTACGGGTGAAAAGCGGTGTTCAACTAAACCTCAGTACCCAAATCCCGTTGGATAAACCTCAAAAACTATAAAGTGAACTGTATGCCTCTATTAGAAATGATATTCAAAGGAACCCTATACAATTGAACAACCTCACAAATATAAATTTGAGCCAAACGCTTAGCATTATATAAAGAGTGAGTAGGAATGAACTACGCTTAATAAGTCAGTCTATCAATAATGAACCAAATAGTATCATGACCTTAGTTAGTCAGGGGAAAACCAGAAATAAAGTCCATAGTCACACACTTCCATTTACAAGTCGGAATAGGGAGTGTCTGTATCAAACCACCCAGCCATCAATTTTAATATTTAACCTACTAACAGTTCAAATACTGGGACACATACTCAGGCGATATCCCTTTTTATTCAACTCCACCAATACATCTGATGCAAATCATGGTACATCTAAGCTGCACCAGGATGAAATGAATACCTGGAGCTATGAGCCTATCATAAAATCAATTGAACCAATTCACCAATCAGCGGCATACATAGATGACCATCATACCTAAGAACCCCATCTGAACCCATAGAATCCCTTTCGACCTCTCCAACTAACACTTGGCTATGAAGAGAAAACCAAGTTCTGATCCTCAAACTGACACTATCCAGTTTGATCTTCCTCTATATAAGCCAAAACTCTTCTAGGTCGGATAAATCCAATCTAATCAATTGACTAGCCAAATACTGACATCCAATGCCAATGGCCTCTCTGAAACTGTTAAGGCTTCCAAGCTTTCTATAATGACCATTTTTCGGCTCCAGGTATTCACAACTACGTTTGCCTTACCTAGATGGTAGAGAATAGTAATATTATAATCCTTTAGTAACTCAATCCACCTCAACCGTCGGCAACTCGACTCTTTCTAGCTCAAAATATACTAAAGACTATGATGGTCAATGTAGATCTCACACTGGACCCCATACAAGAAATGCCTCCAAATCTTGAGCGCGAACACTACCTCCGCCAACTCTAAATTATGAGTGGGGTAATTACACTCATAAACCTTTAGCTGCCTCGATGCATAAGCGATAACTCAACCCTATACATTAGAACACAACCCAAACCAATACCAGAAGCATCACAATACACAGAAAAACCATGATTCTCAACTGGCAAGGTCAAAACTGGTGCTAAAGTCAAAAAATCCTTGAGTCTAGAAAAGCTTAACTCGGAATCCTTGGACCACTGAAAGGCCATATCCTTCCTAATCAACATAGTCAAAGGTGATGCAATTAAAGAAAAACCCTTAACATAGCGCTGGTAGTAACCTCCTAACCCAACAAACCTTCGAATCTCAGTAAGAGATGTTGGCCTCGCCAATTACACACTGCCTAAATCTTTGCTGGATCAACTTTAATCCCATACTTAAACACTACATGCCGTTGGAATGCAATAAATTCCAAAAAGAACTCATACTTTGAGAACTTGGCATAAAGCTGGTGCTCTCAGTGTATAAAGTATCACCCTCAAGTGCAGCTCATGATTAGATTTACTCCGCAAATAAATGAAGATATCATCGATGAAAACAATCACAAACAAAGTCCAGGTAAGGCTTAAGCACTCTATACATCAAGTCCATAAATGCTGCTAGCGAATTAGTCAAACCGAGAGACATAAATAGGAACTCGTAATGTCCATAACGAGTCCTAAATGTTGTTTACATAATGTCCTCTATCTGCATCCTTAACTGATGTTAACCTGACCTTAAGATTATTTTAGGGAACACTTCTACACCTAAAGCTGATCAAATAATTCATTAATCCTCGATATAAGATACTTATTCTTAAGTGTAACTTTGTTCAGCTGACGGTAATCAATACATATCTACATTGTACCATCCTTCTTTTAACAAACAAGACTGACGCACCCCATGGTGACACACTAAAACCAACAAAGCCCTTATCTAATAAGTCTTGGAACTGAACCTTCAACTCTCTTAGCTTTGCAAAAGCCATACGATATGGAACAATAGAAATAGGCTTGGTTCTCAACTCTAAGTCAATAGAAAAATCAATATCTCGCTCGGGTGGTGGGCCTGGTAGGTCGGCCAAAAATATATCAAGAAACTCAAAAACCATAGGAACAAACTCGAGAGTAAGAGTTTCGGCCTGAACATTGTGAATGTATGTTAAGTAAGCCAAACATCCTCTCCCTCAAACCTCCTAGCCTAAAGGAAAGAGATGATCCCTATCAGTGCACGACTACTAGAACCCTACCACACAATCAGAGATGAGCTAGGCATGGATAAGGTAATAGTATTGGCATAACAATCCAAAACCGCACGATGAAGGGACACCCAATCCATACCCAGTATAATATGAACATCCAACATATCTAATAACATCAAATCAGCCCAAGTATCCATTTTACTCACAGAAATCATACATGATCTAATAACATGATCCACTACTAAAGAATCCCCTAGAGGAGTAGTAACATGCATATATACAGATAATATTTTATTAGGCAAACTCAAACTAAGTAAAAATAAGTAGACGCATACGAACAAGTGGATCCAGGGTTAAATAAAGCTGATGCAGGTTTAGAACACACATATATCATACCTGTAATTAACGCTTTTGAGGCTTGCGCCTCTGGTCTAGTTAGCATAGCATAAAACTGGAGATCACCACCAGGATGACCACCACCTCAACCATCGACCTTACCATGTGGCCACCACTACGAGAACCAAATTTTTCCTTACCTCTAGATGGTGGAGGCACTAATCTCAAAGGCTGAATATGATGGGAATCAAGTTTAATAGTACCCTGCTAGGGGCATTCTCTAGAAAAGTGACCTATAATAATGTACTCAAAACACGGCCCTGATGGCCACTCTAGTGAGAACCACGACCAGAACTCAACCGACCACTATGGTGGGAAGATCCATATCCACGAGAAAATTGCCCTGAAGAGGGTGCATGAAAACTCTGCTGAAACGGTGCTAAAACTTGAAGTGAAGCCTGGATCTTTCTGCTATACTGGCCAAAAACATACTGTGGCTAACCACGACCCCTAGAATGGAACCCACTATAACAACCCTGATAACTCTGTCACTTCTCACTGTGTTGATGTGACTCACGATAAAGGGTCTCCATGGAATTAGCGTTATCTTCCATTTACTAAAATGGTCGGCCATTTGATACTAGCAAATACAAAGCCTTACAAAGTCTTTCTCTCAACCCATAAGCAAATCTGCAAACTCTCTCCGCCTTAGTAGGCATGAACTCCACACTATAAACTGACAACTAGTGGGATCAAGTTTCATACTCAGCATTGACATCTATCCTTGTTCAAGCTTTCTAAACTCCTCCCTCAATAGCTATCGCTTAGGTATCGATACCAAACTGTCTCATAAAAACCTCATAGAACTCAGTCCAAGTCGGTTGAGGTGAACCTGCTTACAAGATCCCTCCACTACTACTTAGATATACCAGGTATCTAGTAAGGGGTAAAAGCTACGCCATGGGTCTTCAAAACACCCATGTTCCTCAACCGTTCTTTACATTCAATAATCTCATGAGAGTCTTCCCTTGGAACTCTAGTGAATCGAGGAGGATCCAACTTCAAAAATCTGGTTAGGAGCTTCTGCTCTGAATCTATCATAGTTGTTTGTTGCTTAAGTGCAAGAGTAATAACTAGTACCGAAAGAACCTAGGGAGGTATAAAAATAACTGCTAGTGGAATAGGCTGTACTAAAGGAATTGATTGCACTAGAGAAACTGTAGT
Source organism: Withania somnifera (assembly GCA_039654485.1). Lineage (NCBI taxonomy): Eukaryota > Viridiplantae > Streptophyta > Magnoliopsida > Solanales > Solanaceae > Withania > Withania somnifera. Next base: position 16,152 of record JBDJHY010280104.1, read on the forward strand.
TGTAGGATGTAACACTGGATCGGTTGTCTGTGCCCCATCAGTAGGAGGACCACCATAAGCACTAAGCAACTTCCATAATATGTTGCGGATATTAGGAGGTGGTATTACAACTGGTGCTGTAGGTACTAGAAGATTCTCTATAGTAGCAGTAGCAGTAGTCACTTTCGTAGGTGCTCTGGCCTGAACTCGAGCTGTCTTCATAACTTCTGAAGATTTTGTACTTAATATCTATGAAAGAGTGAAGAAAATGAGTGGAAACCTTCAAGAAACCGTCTAGGATGTACACATGAAGTTGGGTTCAAAATGAGAAGTCGCATCCTATATGTCAGTATAGCCTCTCGAAGATAAGTGACGGACGTCTCCACACCGACCCGTAGGACTCTACTAGACATTAGCTTGGTACACTCTCACTAGACGAACCTAGCACTCTGATACCAATTTTTCATGATCTAATTACTTGGATCATGATGAGACATACTATCCCACCAGTAAGAGAGCCAAATCGTAGCCTGAAGCCAAAAATAGAGGGATACCATAAACAATAGCGGAATGCCCAGTTACAATAACAAGGTATAAAGAAACAGGATATGACAAAAATAGTGAAATAAAACAAAAAAAATCAATAAACTCCCAAAACTCGACATCAGTGTAAATGAACAGAGCCTCTAAGTACAGAGTATAAGCAAAATCTAAGATAAGTATGTCTCTAAAAGTACAAAAGAGACAAGTCCTATCCGAAGAGAGAGAAAGGAAAACTGGACGTCAAGCTCACTCTGTACCTCTGAAAGCAACAACAAATAAGGACAAACGGCAATCCGCAAATTAATGTCGGGCACTATTTCTCGAATCTTACTATAGGAACAAGCATAGTATGAGTACAAGTCACAAAAAAAAGCTCATACCCAGTAGGTTTCGAGGGCCCGCTAGGCACATAACAATCATAAAAATAGTATATAATAGAATACACAAAAATAAGTTCACAAAAGCAAATAGTACCACATGGAATCTAGCTACTCAATTGAGAATCAAGAAACATATAGAACATATCATCGCTAGCTAAATCACATAACGGGACCTTAGGAAAGAAAGGAAGACGTACCCGGAATCCTTTCAGCAATATATGTGAATAATAGCAGTGAGTAATCAAAGATATGAATAAGGTAGACAAGAAGAAAATATGGACGGTATACTGGTAACCTCAAGGTAAGGGAAGGATGAATAGTCATAGGATATTTTGCACCATTATCTCCAATAGCAAGAAATTCTCAAAAGTAAACACTTATGATAACTAAGCACTAATAACAGTAACATAATAAGTAAATGAATACACAGAAAACAAGCTCACCCGTAGGCTCCACATATGACCAGGTGTATACTGAAGAAAAAAAGTACAGAAAAGTAAATACATACCATAAAGTAATAAGTCATGTGTACGTTCCTCCTTCGGTACCAATAGGCCCAATAGGTAGGATTGATGGAAGGCTAACCCTAGTTCCTGTATATCCCCATTACATCCTATACCCCTTCTCCGGTCACCATAGTCCATCCATTCTACATTATTTTATCTTCAAATGACAGGTAGGCTCCATGGTGCTATCTCTGGGATTATAGATTTAATAATTGTACTAAATAACATCCATCGATTGGGTAGCTAGTTGGACAGGCAGGCTCCATTGCAATCAAATTTTTATGGTGCCTATGACTTACGAGTTGTCCAACGATACCTATACAAGGCATAGGAAATTATTGTTACATGATCTGATATTGATATATACTTGTTGAAATGATTTACATTCATGACATGAGAGATTGGGGAAATGGCTCCGATGAGAGTGCATTGGGGCTGGGTCAGTTTCACCATTTCAGTATTGAGTCATTATAACTAGAGGTTGATTTTGGTAATAAAGATGGATTATGACATAAATTAATAAAATGAAAATATTATAATAATAATATAAGTAATAACCTTTTAAATATTTTAGACTCGGCATTGTATCGAGCACCTGATAATACTATTTTAAATTAATTTATTTCAGGATTTACATCCTTGCACCATGAATGTAATGACCGTCATGGTCATTTACGATAAATACACGACATTTTGCATTATAGAGCATTTTAGTAGTTGGCCCAAGTCATTTATGACTTGTTGGGACCGACTTTTCGAATCCCTGGCGACTCAGTTGAGAAATATCTCAAATTTCCTATTTTAGAGCCAAAAACTAAGTACTCATTGACCAAAGTCAACTTTCCTTTAAGACGAGCTTAAAATTAAATTTTGAAGGTTCCATTAGCTTCAGAATGCCAAACAAAGTCAAAATTGACCTTAAGTTTATGTTTCGGAGTTCATGTTTGTAATTTATGTCAATTTTTGGATTTTAGTTAAGTTTATGGCCTAAAGTGGAACTTGAGTGATATTTTGGTGTTCGGATGGTCGAATTAGAATTATTATTCTTCAAACAACTCCGGAATGGTGATTATAGGCTAGTGGAGGTGTTGGTTCAGTTTTTGGACTTGCAGTTGCATTTTCGAAGTATTGGTGGATAAATTCTTGAAACTTAGCTTAAGTGTTGACTTGGTCAACATTTATCCAAAACAACCTCGAATCTAGATTATGTCTGCGCCTTTGAGTCCATAATGTCATTTAGGGTGTGTGTGCATTGTTTATTTTCGTAATTTGGACTCTGAATGTATTTCGAGTGGTTATTCGGAGCACCTTCTTTCCTTTAAGTTTGTTGTCAAAACCTTCAACTGGTGCAGATGTAGTTACTCATCGCATAAGGCCATCCACGATCATTATGTGTAAAATATTTCTCCTGTGCAATCATGACACCTTTAACGCAATCGCGACTTGTTCAAAATTTACTCTACGCGATCGCGTACACTAGGACGCGATCATCAATACCTTCAGTAACTGGCAGTTTATAAATCCCAACATGACCCTAATGTTTTCATTCAGAAAAAACATCATGATTTCTTCAGTTCCAGGGTGCAAAACCCCTCCCAGACATCATTCCAAGGCTAAGGAAAATCCCCACATCATTGTTCTTTGATTCCTTCGTATTTTGGGTAAGTCTTCTTCGCTTTTCATTCTTAGTTTTCGTGATTTCCTCCATTAATGAACCCCAATTGATGAAATTGAGGATGTCACATAATAACCCATATATTTTTGTGTAATCCTTCATCCATTGGGTATATTTTTACATCTTGTATTATTAACACATCGAATTTTCAACGTTTAATCCATAAAAAATTCACATCTTTGACCCCGTGTATGTCAAATCAATCTGGGTTGTTTTGAAGCCCTTTCTGTACTCGAATTGTGCTCAATTTTAGAGCATAGATTGCTGGTAACATTGTGGAACCTGTAGTGAAACTTATTATCCATTTCGGAGAGCGGGCCCCGCAAGCCCTTTTTAGACCCTATTTTTGGTCCAGTCCAGAATTTAGTATAAATTATATCGTTAGACTCGTATTAACATATAGAATACTTTGATTCAAGTTTCAGATCATTCAGAGATCATTTAACGTCAGTTGAAGTAAGATTC
>JBDJHY010280105.1:0-10216 GCA_039654485.1 Withania somnifera
ATGACAAAATGATCTATGTAATATAACACTTTATTGATTCGAATAAATAAACAAATAATTGTTCAATAAACAATACTATATCAAAACCGCATGGTTAATAGTATACTCTAACACGTATTGTAGGAATTTTATATTGGCATTTAATAGGACATTGCTGTTGATCTAAGAATCAAATCTGGCTGCTACCTGTAGGTGATGAAATCACCCTTTGCCATCGTATCAGTTGATGTACAGTCAGTTATCCACATCTACATGGTTTGGTTTAGTTGAATGAAAGGGCCATGTAATCCTTCACTTGTTTCAAAAGTCGCCCAAACTTTATTTGCAAGTTACAAAATCCCAACTCCTTCACCACTAGTTCAAAATTTCAGCCACCACAAGTCAAAGGAGGAGCTAGGTTTTAATTTTATGGGTTTCGGATCACAATTCTTTTTTCTTTCTGGGCTCTGAATAGTTTATGCAGAATAAGACTGTTATACACTAACACAAAAGAATATAAACTAGTCGGTATCCAGTAAAAGTATCAGTTATTTTGACAAAATATCATTAGTTGGCTACAAAATAAGAGATGATATGCAACAATTAATTGGTTCTTACTCATTTACCTTCGTTTCTTTATATCTACATTAATGCAAGTATATATAGTAACACAAAACATTACATTATCATTTACATTTCAGTCTCTTAAGAATAGTAAGTCATGTAACTTACAGATTACATATGCTTTGTAAGAATCAGAATCTCACTAACCTTTGAGAATTTCTCTAGGAATAGTGGAATTCATATACTTTGCTTTTTTTGCCTTCGAAGCATGAGGGTCATGAATTTTGGATGCATGGAGTGTATACCTTTGAAAAAGTATTATTCACTATACACAGATTTAAATAATAAAAGCGAGCGGATATAATTTATTAAGCTGGTATTGGGATAAATGTCCCCCAAAACAACAAATCTTGTCGAAATTCAATATTTCAAAACCTCTTAGCTAAGTCAAACTCATGAGCCTCTAAAAGAATATTAAAAATTATGAAAAACACAAAAATATGGTCTTAGGAGCATCCAGTGGTCTTAGATCTCCCACTAAATACGCATAAGAGAGAGTTGGATCTTGATACGAGGTTAAACAGGTTGCACTTTGCTCAGTGGTATCCTCTCTCTAATATTAAATTTAAAATTAACTTTCACTGAAAAAAATATGTGATTATAAATACATTTTTACGACCAAATTCATATTTGGTCATTAAGAATTGGTTGTTAAAAGTCAAATTTCTTATAGTAAACTGAGAAAGTACAAATAACTAACTATTGAGGCAACAACTTGACAAAAATAAAACTACTAAAAAGAAACTAACACTCTAGCTATACATCTACCATGAGTACATCTACGAAAAAAATTAATGTCAAAGGCAGCGAAACACAGCTAGCTCCAGCGCAATAATCAACTAACAAAAGGGCCATGAACTACTAAAAGAGCTAATGAGGTTAAATCAATTTATACTAACAACAATTGGGAAAACAAAGGCAGCAAGATCAGTACATAAGAAAAAACCTTGCATGGCAACCCATCCTACTAGTGGGGCACTCAAATAATTTAACTAGGGAAACAAAATCTAGCTATGCTCCCCGATAGAATAACACTTCGTGGCCTTTTCTCATTTCTATTCCTTTATTTTTGGAAAGATCTTCCACGTTATTCATGCTAGATTTATTTTGAATTCCTTCTTTTAAAGTTGTATTTTGTTTGTAAAGGAAACCAATTCTAATCTATGCCTAGAATACTAGATTTTTAACTTGCCTTCTGTAATAAATAAATCTCTCGATATTCATTAGTTTTTTTTTTTTTTTTTTTTAGAAAAAAGAGAGTGATTTGAATAATTTGCCTCAAATTGAATCAATTAGCCAATGGGAGAAGTACTTATATGCATCGTAGATTTATCTCTCCGAAATATAGCAGCAATGACCAATGGATGATGACTAAGCACCCGTCTAATTAACGGTAAATTGTTGATAAACCTTAATATTGAAGAGCATTTAAGTGCTTAATCTAATTTTATAAAGAAATAGCTATATGTTAAGATAAAAGTGTTAAAATTGATATATTTAATAAAATGTATATATTGATAAGCTTTCCTGTTTGTTAGAATAACTAAAATAGCTATGCAAGGACAAAATAAGAAATTAAAATTATCTATGTGAACAAAAAACAAAGGATAAACGATGCATAAAAGTAAAAAGGAAGTTAGGAATTTTCATTTTTTTTTTGAGAAATAGAAAGAACATATAAGGATATAATAGAAAAATAATTAGTCTAAAAGAATTCGGAATAAGGTTCCTTGGATGTTGCATATCCTTTTGTGAAAAATACTCTAACGGCCCGTGGTCCTTTTCGTGATTTTCACAATTCCTTTGTGTTTAGAGTGTCTTGGTACCTGCCCCAGGTCATTTGTTACTTGCTAGTTTCATAGTTCGGCTCCCTGGCAATTTTATAGCTTTATTCCTTTATATTTATAGCTTCTTCGAGCCTTACTCATCTTATACGAGCTCGAATCATGTTTTTGGCGACTCCGTTGACTCTGAAATATTGATTACATAAAGATTTCATATATGGATTGTCGAAAACTAACTCTATTTCCATTACATAGCCTTGTACGAAAAATTAAAAATTTGTCAGAATCTCCGTGTTCACAGGCCCTTGGCCGCGTTCACGGAGGCTTAGCAGCATAACCCATTGCGATCGCGGGGCACAACCTGGGAACATTATATATTTCTTCTTATTTATTTTGACACAAAACCTCGATTATTCTCTCAATTTTCCACCATGTAAGCTTAGATTAGTATTATTAAGAGTCCTAATAAATAATTTTAATCCATGGAATTATGTTCTTGAGATTCTGCTATCATTTCTACCGTGTAATTTCTTTATTTCTCTTTAGTTTAAAGTTTTCGTACTATATTAACTTTTCGGGCTTGTTTCATTATTTTCAACCGTTAGTTTGAGCCCAATTTTGTACCATATGATTTATGAGTTTGTGCTCTATGTGTTGGTATAACTATTATATTTATTAGAGCCACGAGGTTTTATGAACCCATTTTTAATTTGGATTTCGACCCTGCTATTTCTATAGCAATATGAGTTTTGTTTTACTCGTCTTGACGTGTGTGTTGTGTTTTTTCTAGCTTTTTACGTTCTTGAGCTTTGTTTGTGATTCTTCATATATTCTAGTGCACTTTCGAGGTTATCGCGAAATCCAAGTAGGCTATGGATTACTTCTTTTAGATTGGATATTTAGTATTGTATATGATTTATAAGTTGCTAGCTCGGGGATGGGTTAATAGTTTGGAGCCCCATTACAGTTATTATCGTGGTCGACGACCTAATTTATTTGCCTCTGCATGTTTCACGCTGTGCCTGAAATGTAGTTCAGGCTGGAGAGGAATTAGACTAGTTGTTAGAGCTTAGTAGCTATCCCTTGGTTTACGTTGGTGGCTTTAGAGCTAATCTAGACAGGGTGGTTGATTTGTGTCTTGAGCTTGCATTGATCTTTTAAAAGATAATTTGGCTTTTGGATAATAAAGATAATCAAAAAGTGGCTTCTTATATATTCTATGTATATTTTCCACTACTGCTCTCATGAGCAGTATGGAGCTATTTTCTCACACTATTGAGCTCTATTTTCTTACCATCACTGTAATTTTTGGATATTGCCTACAAGATGATAGTTGGATTTTATTGAGATTTGATTTTCCTTCATGTATATACTTCTGTTTTTGACTGAGATATGATATACGGGCTAAGCTTGATATTTGATACTTCTTCCTTGATAAATAAGCCCTAGATGGCTTTTTACGAGATTTTATGTGTACATGATCAAGGGCAATTCCTTGAGGATCTAGTACATTGATATGAGGATTTTGTATATGGGATGAAATCCCTCCATGGGTCTTTCATCCTGGATGGCTATACCTAACGTATTAGGTATGTGCATAGCTTGGGAAATAGGTATTCAAGAGGAGTAGTAGTACATAGGGGAATCCTTCAGCGGGTCTTTCCCACTGAGGTTACACACTGATGAGGATGTATACGAGCAATATTACTTTTCAACACCCCTTTGCATTGCATTCTTCGGGCTTGATTGCATTTTTCGGTCTTACAAGAGAGTCCCATTGGGTTACTTATATGCTGATGTGCTCTATTGCTTAGATAGGCTTGTTATGGTTACTTTCCTTTCTTTACTTTATATTGGATTATTTCTTTACATGTTTGATATTCTCTTTGTAGTTCTTCCTTATGGTGGTTACGTTTTAGCTCCAGGTACATGTCTCATTGTTCATGGTTTGTCTGTGACTTAGGCCTTTGTGTTCACACATTGATAGCTAGCCCTTTACCATAATGACTAGTTATTACTGCACTTACCACCTGTTCTATTTGTTCATTGCATACAATTGCCTTATTTGCTTATGCTCGCTCTTACCTAGCTTATGCTTTTTCTTGACCAGTTGGCCTATAATGGCTACTGGGTACCCATTGTTTTCTGTACTCACGCTATACTTCTGCATCTTTTTATGATGCAGATCCAGGTATGAGGTAGTAGAGCGGACATGATCACGCGAGTTAGTTTGGCGTTGTTTCAGGAGATATTTTAAGCAGTCGAGATTAATACTGGCCGATCTTTACAACTATTTTAGTTGGAGTCTGGATAGCTATTTTGTAGTTTTGTCTCGTTATGAGATGTATTTTTAACTATTTTTTATATAGATTCTTGGAATCCACTACACCAGGTTCTGGGGGATTTACTTTCTATTATATATTTTTGTTTCTTCTTCTTCTTCTTTTCTTTTCCTTTTCTGTTCTTTTGACACTTGATAGTGAGCCAGGTTTAGGTTAAGATTTTATATAAGTGACATATAGACACCATCATAAATCAATTTTTGAGTTGTGATGGAGTAGTATCAGAGCTCTACATTCACCGGTGTCTCTAGCTCTAGGAACAAGTGTCTGGTAGAGTCCCGAAAATTGGTACATAGATATTCGAATCACATCTTTGTGAGGATACAGGTCACTCTTTCGGAACTCTCACTTCTTTTCTCCTTATGTGCGTTGTATGGTCATTAGGTTTTTCTTATCATCCCATTCGACTCTATTATTTTCAAATGACTAGGAAGAGGCCCTTGGTAGGCATTAGAGAGGTTCCTGTGCACATTCCCAGAGTTTTGGAGTTCGATTGGAGCATCAAGGGCCACATCATTAGCCATAGGTATTAGGAGTCACTCGGGCTCCAACAGGAGTTACTATTATACCAGTCTTTCATGGTGCCAGAGTTCATACGAGATGATTAATGGGTGATTCGGTGAAAGCGTCACATGGAGAATAGTTCGTTGGCATTAGAGGTCTTTGACTATCTAGACCTACACATATAAATTGGACTGGATGGCTAGGCGTACCACCACCTGTTATCCCATGAGGTATAGTAGAGTGTTGAGTTTCTTTAGAGTATTGGTTTTTCCACTTTGTTTGGCGACAAAGCAGTTGGTGGCAGAGGGACACAACCTTGGATATATTTTTAGACAGTTGGTGGCCCTAGAAAAGGCTTGACGTTAGACTTATGGGATTGGTAGTCAGGAAGTCGACCAACCGTCAAGGGTTGGAGATGCTTCATATATCGTCTAGAGGAATAAGAATCTTGGGAGTTGCTTCATTTGTGGTGAGTTCAGGCATGAGGCTGTGGATTGGTCCATTCCTTGGGCCCTTTTGTCACAATAGCTTGAGTTGAGTTTCTTAGGATATTTTTAGTGATATCTGATTTGTAGGTAGGTGGTATGATTGAAAGGGATTTTAGCATCGGGATCAGTAGGTTCAGTCCAGTCAACCTGTTCAAAACTTACCTTAGCTGGACGATAGAGGCCTGGGTAATTAGAGTAGTCAGCATCATCAAGGCAGTTCTGGTGGTTCACAATCTCTGGTAGATGGAAACTTTGTCATGGTAGGACTCCACAACCGCCACTGCAGCATCATAAAGAATAGACTAGTAGACCGGTCTAGGCCTCCTTACCATCAGCTGATATTGGTTTGAGTAACTAGCCCACCAATGGAAGATCTTCGGGCTCGTAGGGCTATGGTAGATCGGGTTTTCCATTTAATTCTTTATGCTATAAGTATGAGGCTATGAGAAATTATGTTAGAGATTGTCCTAGCGCAAGGCTAGTTAGTTAGCAGTGGTTGCAACCTCATACCATATTTTAGTTAAAATGACTGGTAGTTTTGGTAGTTTTTGTTTTTCCTGTGGACGGATTGGTTACTGGTCCAAGGAGTTCCCTAGTTGTGGATGTCTTAGTCAGGTTGGTCAGTAGAGTTTTTCTAGTAGTTTCTTTTCCTTCTACTTGTGATATAGTGCAGGACATGTGAGCTATCTTTGAGCTCTATTATGACACAATTTCATCTTATTTACTGCAGAGTTAGATTATGTTAACCTAGGCGTGATTTTGATTTGTTTTTTGCTTACCATATTTGTGGTAGCTTGAGAGGTTTTACCCTTATTAGTGATATGTCGTAGAGTTGGTTTAGGCCTTGATTTTATTCCTCGATTGTTTATGGACCTCTGTTATATGGTTCCTCAGTGGAACATGGGTTGTGATTACTATTAGATAAGCTAGTTCTTGTCCTTTAGCCCAAGGGGTTGCCTGTGATTTCTTGTAGGTTATGGTTCCTGTGATCCATAGGTTGAGTTCTTTTAGCTTAGGTGGGAATTATTGTATCTTTGGCTGAGATTTGAATTCCCTTGTTTCATCTTATCCCGAGCGGTTGATGTTGTTCATTGGATCATTTTGGTTCCCTATGTATGAGGAGGAAGCTTTTTAGTGGTAGATCCTAGTAGTGGTTTTGGATTATCTAGCTAGTTTATCTTGTAGGTGTTGCGAGATAGTGGGTTTGAGCCTTATGTTGATAGGTGGTTTTGGTGATGTTTTTGGGCATGGGGAGGTTACCTTGTTCTCCCTAGATGCTAGGTCATTGTATCATAATCGTACCTTAGTCGTGATCGGGGAAAAGAGTAGATAGAGGGGTGGTGCAAACCGTAGATATTAGCCTCTTGAGTTATTGCTGGGGACTTGGTATTTTGTTGATTCATTGATCCGTATTATATTACAAAAATATTAGCCATGTTTCCTACAGATTTGTAATGACCTTCACAGACATTTATGAAAATTATGCAATGTTTGTATTTTAGAGCTTTCAAGTAGCTTCCCTAGGTCATTTATGGCTTGCTGGAACCAATGTTATGGTTTCCCTGGAGGCTTGGTTGAGATTTATCTGACTTTGCCTATTTTAGAATCTGAAACAAAGTATCCATTGACTTAAATCAAATTTCCTTTAAGATGAGCTCATAATCAAATTCTGGCAGTTCCATTAGCTCAAGAATGCCAAATAAAGCCTAGATGGACCTTAAGTTTGTGTTTTGGGGTTTTCATTTTGAGCTTGTGCTAAATCGTGGTTTTTTATTTCATTTAAGGACTAATTTGGTCTTGGGTGCTCTTTTGATGTTCAGAGTGTCGGGATGGAATTTTGATGCTTCCATCACCTACATGAGTTTTCATGGTGTTTTTGAGGTGCTGGATGGAGTTTAGAGTATTTTAGGCTTAAAGGTAGAGGTTGTTAACATTTTCCCAAAACTATCTTGTATCTCGATTTCGACTGTAACCATTAAGTCAGAAATGTTATTTCAGGTGTGTGCATAGTTTAATTGAGTAAATTGGACTCTAAATGAATTTCGAGTAGTGCTTTAGAGTATTTCTGCACTTAGCTGTTTGTTGTCAAAACCTGTATCTGGTGCAGAAAAAGTGTCATTGCGATCGCGATGTCCCCCTCTGAGATTGGGATGCGTTACTGTCCTTCTTAAGTGCGATCATGTGTCTTCATTAATGCGATCACAATGCATTACTTTTCCATATTCATCATGATCAAGATGCATTCTTCCGTGATCGCAATGAACAAAATCACTTTACTTTACGCGATCTCGACATAATTTTTACGCGATCGCAATGAGTAACGACTTAACAATATATATATTTCCTTCATGACTTTCTATACATTCCATAGCAAAACCTTTTGAATTTTCACTCACTTTCTATGCCAAATTCATCTGAGAAGTTCATTAAAGGTTGAGCAAAGATCCCTTTTGATTTTCCCACTATTGGTAAGTCTGGTTCTTCGTTTTAATTCTTTAAAGTTGAAGATCTCTCCATTAATGGCCCCAATTGTGAAATATTTGAATTATTGAATTAGTTCATATATTATTAGATAAATTATTATCCCTTGAATTTATTTCACTCTGTAGTCTAGATACTTCATTGGATTCCCTCGTTCAATTACGTGAAGCTTGAATCTTTGACCCTTTCTAATCATATCAACACCAGGATATTTTCAGGCTTTTTCCTCACTAGAATTGTGCTCTTTTTTTTAGCATGGGTTCCTAGTGATGCTAGGAATCCCATGACGTAGTTTATTTTTTATTCCGGTGAGCGGGGTCTACGAGCCATTTTGGGCTCGAATTTAAGATAGTTTGAAACTTAGAATAAATTATATTGTTAGATTCGTATTGATCCTTGGATTCTTATTATATGAGTTTTAGAGCTGTTGTAGATCGTTCTGTATTAGTTGGGTTGATAATTGAGATTTGCAGCACTTTGTAATCGGACGATAGGTAGGCTTGGTGGGGCTATATCTGGGTATATAGCTTTGATAACTCTACTAAATAGCATCCGTGGGATAGATTTATAGCCTTTTACCATGTACTTGGACTGCTTCTTCGATTCGTCCTCGATTTGTTCTCTATGTTGTCGTTTGGTGAAGTACGATGCTGGTGACTTAGAATTAGCCTTGTGATGGCTTTAAGGTGACTCTGGAAGTAGTAGAACGCTGATGCGTGGGTTGGTTTTGGGGTTTTCCCTCGAGTTTGTCCAGTTGTATTGTGTTGCTAGCTGCAGTTTAGTTGCTCCTGTGTAGGGCATGATAGCTATAAATATAGATTTATTGATGTGCTGTGTATTCACTCTACTAGAGGTTGAGCTACCGTCTCCATTTTTTAGAGTGCATTAGGGATGGGGCCCGTATCACCACTTTATTTTGATGTCATAGAGGATAGATACTAATAATGGATGATGACATAATAAATGATAGATTGGGATATTGTGACAATAATATAAGTTAAAAGATCTTTTAACATTTTGGACTTAGTAGTGTACCGAACACCCGATGTTACTATTTTCATTTAGTTTAGTCCAGGCTTCACACCTTGGTACCGGGAAATACCATTGACTAATTAAGGATGGGACTTGAGTCCAACTATATTTGGAAGAGAGCACAATTGCTGGCAATTGAGCCCATCGTCGTACGACAGTGAGTAAAGCTTTTTGACACTTATCATACCTATTGGTTTGTAGACTTTGATGATACTTTTCCCTTGAGGACATTGGTGACACTACTATATTGAGGTGTTGGACTCCATGACTTGCCGAGATTACATCCTGATGATACTAGTTTTATGAGGCATTGGATGCCATATTGTGAGACCTTTGAGGCTTTGTGACTTGGGGATGTGCGATTATGATGACAATAGAGATTATACATGGTGGACGTACCTCCATGGACCTTGCCTCTAGGCTACGGTGATCGAATGAGGGGTATATGATGGAGTAGGGTTATACCAAAATTAGGGTTAGCCTTCCATGGATTCTGCCTGTTGGCCTCTCGGGTATCGGAGGAGGAACATACACAAGACTTGTTACTTCATGGTGTGTATTTACTTTTCTGTACTTGTTTTATTCGGTGTACCTCTGGTCGTAAGTGGATACTTACAGGTGAGCGTGTTTTCTATGTATTAGTTTACTTAATATATTATTGTTATTGTTTCTTAATTATCCTTATTTTATATAAGTGAGACTGTGTGTCTATGTGGGATATTTGTGCGACACATCATTTGACTATTCATTCCATTCTTACTTTGAGGTTACCGGTATACCGTCCAAATTCTCTCCTTGTCTACTTATCAATCCCTTTGATTACTTACTGTTGTTTTTTATATATATCATTACAAGGATTTCAGGTACATTCTCTTCTTTCGCCTGAGATCCATTTCTGATGTTTTAGCTAGCGAAGACATGCCTATCAGTTTATTTGATTCTCATCTGAGTAGCTAGTTTCCATGTTGTACTATTTTCTTCT
>JBDJHY010280124.1:0-10216 GCA_039654485.1 Withania somnifera
GATAAAAAGTTCAATCAATATTTTGAAGGACATTCACACTTTTAATATAATATAGATAGATATTATTATGAAGTATTTCTAATATAGTTAAATATATCAGTCAATTAAAATAATATTCAATAGTAAAGGCTTTGATCTTATTATAAAATTGTAAAAATAGTATATGACGAATTTGTCTATTGTAGAATCTTTTAGCGAAGGATAAAAAGTTCAATCAATATTTTGAAGGACATTCACACATTTAATATAATATAGATAGATATACATGTATATATATTAATTTTATTCAAAAGGCTTTATTTAATTTCATAACTAAAAGTAAGTGTTTTAATTTCCATCAAAATGTGTTAAATAATAATAAAATTATATATAAATAAATTATTATATGTGCATTAGATTATCAAGTACAAAACTGTAAAAATATTAAATAAAAATTGTAAGATAAAAAATGTAATGAAAGGAAATGTGACAACTCCCCGTCACACTAACAATTAAGAAGCAAAATAAAATGTAAGTAAGATTTTTACCATTAATATTAAAAGCCAAATATATTAAATAGATACTTATGTAATAAAGTTAAAATAAGCTTATCTCATCGAAATACAATACCAAACTCTAATTCTTCTCATATTGATTAGGTAGCCATTCTATTATTTTTGGGAAGAAACGATTTTCAATTTATAAAATTCTAAAAGTTTTTCTCAAGAAAACATTAAGCAAATTTGAAAGAGATATTTTAAAAAAAATAACCAAAAAATATAATTTAAGTTATAATATAAAATCAAGCAAATTCTTTTTTTTTTTTTTTTAAAAAAAAAAAAAACCCTTAACTTGAAGGAGGTCAACAGAAAGCTTACTCTAAATCAAAATTTTGGAAAAATAATAAATAGTAAATGTAGCCTCGAGAATATGGCTTCAGATGGGCTTTGATTTGGACTGAAAAATATTTTTCCTAAATAACATTTGATTCGGACCTATCAATACTTTTCCTAATTAAATAATATTTCCTACTTCTATTAATTTCAATATAACATATATTTTAGAGCTCCTTAATTATTAATTCTTTTAATAATTTGTATCCATATATTTAACTCTTGAAAATTTTTTAGGACTTGTTAATTTTTAAAATATATTTTTTTACCACATTTTTTAGGATTATTTAATTTTAAATATAATAGAAATAATTAAATTTTGATTTTATGAAAAAGGTAAAAAGAAATTTTTGTCTATTATAAAATTTTTTAATGAAAAATAAAAAATTCAGTAAATATTTCTAAGGGCCTTTCATTTTTAATAGAATAAAATATTTTAACTAGGCAAGTTAAAGACTCTTATTCAATGGTACTTATAAAATAATTTAGGTAGTGTTTTTCATTTTCTACTAGCTCATTTAGTATTCTTTTTTGTAAAGAAAAAAAAATTAAATATGTGAGGAACTTATGTTCTATATAATTATTTTGTAACAAATTATTGAAAAAAAAATAATTAATTTTTAAATTCCGAAATTGTAGGTATATAATTCAAATAAGGTAATTTAATACTCAAATTCTAATAAATTTTCAATTAAATAGTAGGGAAATAATCGAATGATTAGTGTAGCGTGAATTTATTTAAAAGAGTAGAAAAGGCACTACATAAGACCAAAATAACGTATGCTGAAAACTCAAGGAAAAAAGTTCTATTTATTACCGCATAGTTCAATAAGAAACACATTCATAATTGCATGATACATAATAAGAAAATAAAAGAAGAAAAGATATTGGAATTTTAAAGAACCTACGGAAAGATCAGCAAGGTTTAATGCAAAATAAGGTTTTGATCAAGACAACTTGATAAAAAAACTGCTTCCTCGTTGTATAATTCAAATAATAAAAAAATCAATACACAATATTTGGTTGACTTTAAAGTCTTAAATATTATAGAAATGATTTAATTATAATTCTCAAAAATTAAGAAAATAGTAAAATAACTATTTTGTTTATTGCAGAGTCTTTTAATAAAGGGTAAAAAATTCAAATCACTTTCTAAGGGCTGTCATACTTTTAATATAACTAGTTTAGTGTACCCACTTTACGCGTGTATCCATATTAGAGCATATAATTTTAAAACAAAACTTGATTAATACTTTGATTAGGGGCTTTAATGTCACGATTCAATTTCTCGGGTCATGAGGACACCTACATCCCACCATAGGAGAAGCACCCAACAAATTCGCATAGCAAGATAAAAGACACAAAAGCAGAAAATAAGACATAATAAGGGGTAGGAGTAAGCGGAAGCCTAATACAACACATAACACTCAAAACCTGTATCGTAGTACATAGGCCTCTAGGAATAAACTATCAAAAACTACAAGTTTGATGATGATACTGAAAATATCTGCCTCCAATAATACAAAATGACACAATAAAATAATAGAGAGGGTAAAGGCAAGCTTTGAATGTTAGGAGCCATCGTCTACTTCCAATCAAGATGATCAACAAAAATCCGGAATCAATGTGGATGACTCGTATTTGGATCTGCACCAAGAGATGCAAAAGTGTATTATGTGTACCACATAGCCGAAACAATATGGTACCCAGTAGGCATCATCGGTCGATTGGGTCCATCCAAGAAATACGGACAACAAATAGCAGATAAGTAAAATAAGTCACAGAAGTCAAGCAAAGTGAGCAAGAGAAGAAACTAGCTAACAGGTTAAAGAAAAGTAAATACCCTAGGAGGCTAGCAAACATAAGGAAAACTCAAGCAAATAAAGGAGAGAATGTACCTGTCTATGTTCAACTGATAAGATATAAATGAAATAACAAAAAAGGCAGTATACCGATAACCTCAATAACGACAATGGGGAGAAAGGTTAACTACTACAAGTATGGGAACAAATGAGGCATGAACAGGAGCGTAAAAGATATCCATCTAATAATTCTAACTCAGTACAGTAATAAGTAAAGGAAAAAACTCAATGGCCTCCAATACGACTGAGAAATACAAATAAATACATCCAGACCCTCCGACATTCCATACCACCCTAGAGTACAACCAGCAAACAATGCTTAAGGATAGAATATGCATGATGATATGATATGGTGTCAATAAAGTAAACTTGTATGCCCCTCCGGACCCATAAGCCCAATAGGTAGGACCCATGGAAGGCTGCAACCCATATATCTTTACTCCCCATATACCCCTCCTCCAGTTGCCTGTAATTTAAAATTGACAAGGCCCATGGAGGCCGCAACCCCATACAACTCATAAAATAAACTGTACTCGAACCTCTGATGGGTCTATATCAGAATCAAGTATTAATGACCGTGCCCAGCTGCAATCGGTCTAAAATCTAAATAAAACAATATCTAGTTATTGAAATACCTAAAACAGTGATTACATCTTCATTATTCTCTTTTTTTATCATTAAAACTGGTAAAATCATTATTTCATACTCATTTTAATCTCTTAATAATGAAAATGGGCCTACAACTCCATGCAAGGTTTCAAATCAAAAATGTTGGGATCTGAGTCATAAAATAATAAAAACTAATGCATGAAAACCAATTTTCATGATAATAATATTCTCAACCACAATAATATCTCAAACAAGTCCTATCGTCCCTACACAGGTACAGATACTACATCAGTCTAGAACAAGCTAGTCGATTCCTGGGACTCACAACCATTTTCAATAATCCCTACTATGTATGTTCCAGATTCAATAAATACACCACAAGGTCACAGGGTAAACTATAATTGCAAATGCAACACCAAAATATAACCAAGAAGTAGACAGGGTCAAGGGTACAAAACCTAAAAATTCAATCCAAGAATGGCTAATTACTATAATTATTTACTATATAAGACAAGTTTAAGATCGATAAGTCATAGCCTATTTGACGTCTGATGATAATGTCACAAATACCGGTAGAAAGTAGCTTGGACAACTCTAATAGCTCCAAAATACCCAAATGAACCTAAACAATAGCGAAATGAGAAAAATAATAATCTACACATTAATACAAGTCAAAGGATGCCAATAAATCTATAATTATAGTCAGGATCATAATCCGCATCAAAACGGACCAATGCACCCATGAACCAAAACTACAAGCAAAAGGCATAAAAATGTTTCGCACATCGTAGGGAAATCATATTCAAATTAGAGCTAAGACTGCCTTTTGACTGCCTCGTCATACCTAATAACTTTAGTAGAAAAACTCTCATATTTCGAGTCAAAATTGGAACTTAAGATGGCATTGGTGAAAATGGAGTGGTCTCTACACCACTGGTAGTTGCTGAATCGGCACAGGCTAAAGCTTATTCTTCGAAAAACTAAGTGTAGCAGCATTAATATATGCTAAAGCCTAGAACTCCCTTGACCTCAACCTCGTCCACGTGCTTGACCCCTACCTCAACCGCTCATTGGATCCCTAGCTGGTGATGTGGTAAGCTTTCCATCTCCTACTATATTTGATAATCACGTACGTTCCATCTGCAGAAGAGTGAACAGGAACAAATGAGATCTCAAGAGACTAATAAGGATGTAATTCTTGATATAGAAATGAAGGAAAAAAAGACTAACTTCCTAAAGATTTCACTATATCCTCCCAAAGATAGGATACGAACATCATCATACCCAGGCCCCAAGACTCTACTAGATATAGGCTTATGTACCAAGGATACTAACAAACCTAGGGCTCTAATTCTAATTTATCACGACCCAATTTCTTAGGTTATGAGGGTGCCTACATCCCATAGTAGGAGAACCACCCACAAAATTTATATAGCAATATAAGGTACATAAAAGTAGAAGATAAGACATAATATAAGGGACAGGGGTAAGGGGGACTCTAATGCAATTATATAACATCCAAAACCTATATCATTGTACATGATTCTCTAAGGATAAACTTTCAAAAATACAAGTTTGATGATGATACCAAAATATGTATCTCCAACAATACAAAATAACAGGATGAAATGATAGAAAGGGTATAGGCAAGCTTCGGACACCAAGAGTCATCGCCTATCTTGAATCAAGATGATTAACATAAATCTAGAATCAACATGGATAACTCATACTCTGATCTACACTAGGAGATATAAAGGTATAGTATGAGTACCAAAAAATAAAAAAATATAGTACTAATAGGCATTTTCGGCCAACTGGGCCCATATATGAATTAAAGACAGTAAATACACAAACCAGTAAAATAGGTCACAAAACTCAAACAATATGAGCAAAATTAGAAACTAGCTAACAGGTTAAAGACAAGTAAAATACCATAGTAGGCTAGCTAACATAAGAAAAATTTAGGAAAATAAAGGAGAAAATATATTGAATCCATGCTCAACTAATAACATATAAATTAAATAAAAGAAATTTTTCTATAGTAGTAACTTCAACAAAGGGAATAGGAAGAAAGGACAACTAGAACAAGTATGGAAATAAAGGATGCATGAAAGGGAACCCAATATATATCCAGCTAATAATAGTAACTTAGTACAATAATAAGTAAAGGACAATCCCAAACAGGATCCTATACTATCAAGATATACAAATCAATGAATGCAAACCCTCTGGCATCCTATACTACAGGAATATACAACTAATAAACAACACTCAAGGATAGAATATGCATGATGATATGATATAGTGTCAATAAAGTAAATTTGTATTCTCCCCCTCTGAACCCATTAGCCCGACAGGTAGGACCCATGGAAGGTTGCAACCCGTATACCTATGCTCTCCTATATACCCCTTATTCAGTTGCCTATAAGCTCGGATTAGCAAGGTCCAGGATGCAACCACATACAACTCATATAATAAAATGTACTTGGATGGGTCTATATTAGAATTAAGTATCAATGATTGTGCCCAAACATAATCGGGTATAAAATTTAAATAAATATCAATAGAAGCTCTTGGCTACAACAGAGTCTAGTAATACTTGAAAACAGTGATTACATATTCATTACTCCCATTTTTATCATCAAAGCTTGTAAAATCATCATTTGATACTTATTTAATCTCATAATACTAAAATCGGGCCCATAAGGCCATGTAAGGTTTCAAAATAAAACACATGAGGCTCTGGTCTATAAAATAGAGGAAACCAATGCATGAAAATCAGTTTTCATGATAATTACATGCTCAACCACAACAATATCTCAAATAGAATAAGAATATTTGGTAAAATATTTGTAGCTAAGAAGATCAAGAAACAAACTAAAATCAATGGATTAAAGTGAAAAAACAACTTTGAGAATTTGGAAAATTGTAGATGAAATTTGGTAAAATTAGAGTGGAAACTTACCAATGATTGGAGAATAATCAAAGACATATTATTTCCAATGTCACCCACTATCGAATGCCGACCCAAGGATTTTAATTGAGGTTTTTCTAGTGATTGGAAGTTGAAATATAAAAAAGAATGCTAATTTCAAATATTCAAGTATTTATACCTGGAATTCACGTGCTTTATGCGGTCACATGGCTTAGGCTCACAATCATAGAGCTAGGATAAGATGCTCTATGCGATTGCGTGAAGGGTACTTGCGATCGCGATGAGTAATCAAGACTTTACATTGAGATTGCATGGACAGGTGTAATGACCCTTCAAATTATTTTTATGTTTTTGAATTTTCTTGTATTTTAGACATTTTATGTAGTGTCCCTAAGTCATTGATACTTATCTAGACTACTAGTTTGGTTCTTGGCTCATTCGGTTATTATGTTTATTTTTCTATTTTAGAGCCTTTAATATTCAAATTGTTGAATTTTGTCAACATTTTGTAAAAACAAACTTAGAATTAAATTTCAAAAGTTCCATTAGCTCTGGAATATGAGCTTTGGTCTAGATGGGCTCTTGGTTTGACTTTGGGAGCTTTAGTTTTGAGTTTGTGTAATTTTGCATGTTTTATGGTTCATAAGTGGAGTTTGGATGGTTATTTTGTGATATGAGACTCGTATTGAAATATAACTATGCAATCAACTTTGGAATATCGAGTTTGGGTTTGGTGAGTTTCTCGTTCAGGCTTCCGGCCAACCGGGCTCATTTTTGAGTACACGGTTAGAAAGTTGGTTAATTTGGCATAGAGATGACTTTGGTCAATATTATGTTAAAATGACCTCATCTTGGAATTTTGTCTATGTCGTTGAGTCTAGAATGTCATTTTCATACATGAAGTATATTTTTTTTGTTCATCAGGTTCCGAACGCATTTTGAAGCTTATTTCAGAGTGTGTATTTTAGATGATTTTAGTTGGTGCATCGATTGATGATGAAGGCCTGTTCCCTTCTTTGCAATCAAGAAGGCCTTGCACGTGATTGTGAAGGTGTGTATTAGAACCCTACGTGATCATAATAGGCCTTCACACTATCGCGATGGCCTTCCAGGTTCTACTACGCGATCACTACCATGACCCACGCGATCGCGTAGAACATTTTTTCACCAGGTATAAATATCTTGAATTTTATGATTTTCAATATTTTTTTCTCATCTTTTCAACATCCAAACATTCAAAAACTCCATTAAAATCCTTGGTTGTTGCATGAACTATTTGGTGACGTTGGTTCGATTTTTCATCAATTTTGTGGTAAGTTTCCACTTTAATTTCTTTAAAATTTACCCAAATTTCTCTAAGTTGGTTATTTACTTTAATCTATCATTTCAAGATTATTTCTAGCTCGTCTTTGCTCCAAATTTTGGTATGAGTTCCCTAGGATGTAGGAAATATTGGTGTACCCTTTGTTCGGAGTTTCGGGTTCGCAGGCTCGTAGGCCTGTTTTGACCCATATTTTGACCTAAGCTATTTTCATAGATTTGTGGGTATCATTTGAATCGTATTAATATTTTTCTATTTGTGTGATTATTTGAGCTTGTTTATTCATTTTTGGAGTAGTCGAGACATCATTTACTCAGTATTTACGAGTTTTTCTTCAGAGAATAGGTAGGCTATGACTTACTATATTAGACCGGGCTTATATGGGAAACAATTGTGGTAATTAGACATCTTTGGTTTGAATTTATAGGTTAGAACCCATGACCACTATTTACTTCTTTTATCCGCTCATTGGTTACATATTGCTGTTGCAATTGTGATTATAGTGACCCTGTGATCCTAGGTCTTGATTGACTCTGTAAGGTAGGTGGTGATTTTATAGGAATGTATGCAAGTCCCGGACATTGACTTGGTTGGTTATGCAAGCTGTAGATATTGAGCCTGTGCAGGGCGGATAGGACTTGTGATATTATTGTGATTGACCATATCATCATCATGAAACTAGTTTTATACATTGGTTTCTACTGTTTTATTGCCAAGAGCCCAACATCACTGATTTTGAAACCTTGCATGATTTTGCGAGACCCATTTTCAGTAATTTGAGATAAAATTAGTATTTTCGAGATGATTTACCAGTTCTGATGATAAAAAGGCTAAGTTAAGAGTTAATTATTCTACTAAGTTATTAGTAGAATTGGTTAGGTCCCCTTTTGGGCCGGTTATGGGTGAGGAGGGATTCGAACCACCGACACATAAGCTAGATGTTGAATTCATTTCTAAATTTAGTCCGGTTGTTATTGGGCATGGTTATTGACATTAATTCTAATATAGATCCGTCAGAGGTTTGAATACAGTTTATGTTATCCGAGAACAATTTATATTTTTATAGGTGCTGCATATTTTATGAGTTGTCGTACGCGAGTTGTATCCTTCTATGGACCCCGTCGATCTAAACTGGCGGGTGACCAGAAGTGGGTATATGGGGGAAGAGATTTATACAGGTTGCGTCCTTCCATTAGTTCCTACCTGACTAGGCTTATATGGTTAAGGTTGGAGCATACAAATTTACATTATCATCATTGCATCATATCTTCTTGTATATCTTGTTTACCAATATACTATTTGTACTCTTCGATAGGATAGGGTGCTGGAGGGGTTTGCATTCATCCTTGTTATATTTCTTATTCATATGAGATATTGTGGAGGTTATTTCTTTACTTTTTTGGTTATGAGATACTAATATCGATTGGAAGATCTTGTGGTGTCCCTTTATGTTATTGGTTAGATCTTGCGGGATCCCTTTCAAGTTTGGTTGTTATACCTGTTGTAGTCATTGCTTCTTTCCATATCATTTATTTGAGGTTACTGATATACCGTCATTTCTGTTATTTATTGTATCACTTATTAGTTGAGCATGAATTCAAGTATGTTCTTTCTCTTATTTACCTGAATCTTCTTTATTGTAGCTAGTTATCTAGGGCATTTACTTGTCTTTATTAAATTAGCTAGTTTTTCTATGTGCATGATCCTTGTTTGACTTCTATGACTTGTTTGCCTTATCTTCTTATTTACTTCCTTATATATCACCGGTTGGCTTATGATGCCTACTGGGTATCTATTTTTTGGTACTCATACTACACTTTTACATCTTCTGGTGTAGATCTGAGTATGAGTGGTCCATTTTAATTCCTGATTTCTACTGAGATATTGTTACTGATGTAGATGATGGATCCTGACATGCGAAGCATATCTTTTACATTTCTTTATATCTCTGTCTGTTGTTTTTCTGAGATAGATGTTGTATTTTGTTTTTAGACATTGTACTCTGTTTTTTGGCTCTTATACTATACATAAGGTTTTAGGGTTATTATTGACATTTTTAGACTTCCACTAATGTGAGTCCCTTATTAAGTCTTTCCTTCCGTTTTTTGGTTATCATTCATGCTTTACGCGCTTGTTAGGTAGTTCTCCTACGATACGATATAGGTTCCCTCATGGTCTGAGAAATTATGTGGTGATAAATTTATATCAGAGCCTTAGGTTCATTGATATCCTCGGTACACGAGCCAGTGACTAGTAGAGTTTTGCGGAATCTGGTGTAGAGATGTATGTATCTTATCATTGAGAGGCTATAGAGACATATTTAACAATGTTTTCTCTTTTCACTTCTATATCAAGCATATATTTGTAGTTGGTCTCTTGAAATCTCATTCTTTTCGTTGTTCACTCTTCCTCATATGTGACTATCTTCGTTAGCTGCAGGAGATGATGTACTTATTGTACCTCTAATTAGAGCACCAACTAGGAGTCAAGCCCATAAGGTCTAAGGTCGAGCATATGACAGAGTAGCAACCCAAGTTAGAGCTGTTTGTCCAGAAAACTCTTTGGATTTTGATCCTGAGCCTATACTGATTCATCAGCCACCAGTGTCATAGGGACC
>JBDJHY010280135.1:0-10216 GCA_039654485.1 Withania somnifera
TTTAAAGTTTGCATCTCCTTACTTGAAGTGTGTACTTGCCTTACATTGAATCTGCCAATAAGCTTCACTATCTCCCACGTTCGATCACCCTTTTCAATTACTATTAAGGGTTTAGCTACTGTATCACTATTTGGGGTTCTTATATTTTGGCTTGAATTAGAATACCTTCGCTTGATTTGGGTGGTATCCCAGGGCTGGGAGGAACACCTAGCATGGGTCGATCCCAACATTACGCGTGGTATCCTAGGGGTGAAAGGAAAGCCTAGCATGGGTCGATCCCGATTTGTATATTGATAAGGACCGTATCCCAGGGGCTAAAATGCCTAGCATGGGTCATCCTCTTTTACCACTGATCAGATGGTCATTCATATTAATGTTGTAAAAAGATTATAAAGTAAAGAAAGATAAAGTAAAGAAAAGAATGTAATGTACATGAATCCACAAGTGTAAGTAAAGGTGGTCTTTTCATTATTATTATGCATTTGCTTATTGATACTAATTTCATTGAACTATTTTTTCACATATGGTTACCTCATGCCTTACATATTCAGTACATTCATTCGTACTGACGTCCCTCACGGGGGACCTGTATTTCATGCTGCAGGTATAGGTACTCCAGTGGATAGATCTCCCTAATAGAAGCACATGATACTCAACTATTGTTGGTGAGCTCCAGGTTAATTCGATGCCTCACTGAGTTTTCAGTGTATATATTTTTTTATAGTTATTCTGTTATGGATTCTAATAGAGGTTTTGTAGGCGTTGCAAGAGTGTCATATGTATATTTATGGTTTATTGTCATTTGTCTTGGTTATGTATCAGTTGGGTTGTATAATTAGCTTCTTATGAGTAATTCTACTAGTACAAGGGTTCACTTTCTCACCATAGGTCATTTATATAGCATCTATTCGTATAGATTGTCCGTCTCGCCTAGAGTTGGTGCGTGACAACTAGGTTCAAGTGTCCTAGGATATCTATGAAGTCATGTCTAATAGAGTCCTTCTTGTGAGTTTTGAGTGCGTCAGACATATAATAGGGATATTTGGAAATACTAATCATCTTTCATACTCTAAACCATGCAATAGAGTTAAAATCTAAGAATTAACTCTAACTGATGCATTACAATATTCTTATCAGAAAAAAATTCTCTTCAAAGAGAAATCGACTGTGATACAGAGGGTTGACTTTACTGTTAATGCTACTACTAAGATAGCTACTAGTGAATTAGTTCCAACTCATGGTACGCAGACTAGATTCTAGGAATTGTACTATTGGACAGTCTACCAAAGCTCTATATCCATCTCAGATAGTGGGACCAATAGAAGACACCCCGTTTCATTCACACCTCAGTCATCAAACAGTTTACATGTATAATTTAGGGGAGTTATTAGCTTACCTAATTGTAGTTGCTTAATCACAATGCCAGGGTGCAACCCCTTCTAGTGTTGTCTCCCATGTATCATCAGATACCTCTAAGATTCGAGAGTTTCTCCAAATAAGTCAACCAGTCTTAACATGGTCTAAGATTGAAGAGAATCCCTAAATGAGGTGCAAAAAATCCTAGAGCTATGCATGTCAGTGAAATAGAGGAAGTTGAACTTGCTTCTCCCCAGCTAAAAGATGTTATTAATACATGGTATGAATATGAGGGAATTATCCTGATGAAGTGATACGGCTCCCGTAGTATGTGACAACTTCATAGATGAATTTATTGATCACTTTCTTCCATTTGAGCTGAGAGAATCTAGATCTAATGAATTTATTAACCTCAGACAAGTTAACATGAATGCAAAGGATTATAGCCTTAAGTTTATTCAGATGTCTCTCTATGCCTCATAAATGGTGTTTATAATGAGATATAGAATGTAAAACAATTGTGTCAAGACTCGGAAGACACTTGCATAAGGAGTGTACGATAACTTTACTACATAAGGTTGTGAAAATATTGATATTTATGGTCTATCAACAACATACCGCATATCTAACTAAGGAAGGCATGGAACAAAATCAGAATAAGAATGTCGGGTCAACTAGCTGTAATATGGGCTATTAGGGTAATGGTAATAGATACTTCTTTCATAAGAGGTCATAAGTGCCATCATAGTCTTTTGAATATGCTCTATCTAGTGGCCCAAAAATTATCAAAGGTTCAAACTAACTAGAGTTTCAAGGCACCAGGCTTACAATCTCAAGCTAATATTGCTTAGAGAACTTCATAGAATCCTTCTTGCAACAAGTGTGATAAGAAATATCCAGAGGTGTGTCACTTAATTATGCATATGTGTTATGGGTACGGAAATAGGGGCATATTTAAAGGGTTTGTTGATCATAGGTGCAAGTATATACTTGTTTACTTTATTCTACCCACTTTTTAGCCTTGTTTTGAGGATATTTTGTGGTGTTTGTGAGATCAAATGGTAATATTTGTATAAATAGGTTATGAGTACCTTGTTTATTATGTTTATAACTCATTTAGTCCAAAAAAGGTGCAAAAAATAAAAAAAAGGTTATACGGGATCACAAGACTAAATCGGCTAAACTAGGCATGTTTTGGTATGCTTTATGTGAGCTTCTTGTGTTGAATTGTCTAATGGTTTGTAATGATATTTTTAGGTTTATTTTGAAACTAATTTTATGTTAAAATGTGAAGTAAATAAGAAAATACACAAAGCAGTGAAGAAGAAAAAGTCTACCAGTGCAACTAGTTTGGCTAGTTAATCTTCGTTGCGACAGATTTGAGGAATGTTTTTTTAAGGCTTAAAATGGAGGAATTTAGGTTTGTTTGGAAACAATTATCGACCTACTACATTATATTAAGTCTATGTCATTAATACATAATAACAACATGAAGCAAAATCACAAAGTAATCATCAAGACGAGATGCTGAATTCATTGGCAAACTGTAGTCCAATTAGCTACTTTACAACATTGTGGAGACCGTACGGTGGGTGTTTGGGAATGTTTTAAAGTTTTTTGTGGATAATTAATATCTATGTTTCCAAAGTAACTAATAAATAACTTTCAATGAATACATAAGGCAATATACACATACCCAAAGTCAGGACAGAAGCTAGTGGGCGCAGTTCTTGGCAGGGTTGTTTCTGAGCAGAAGGTGTGCGTAGCACACATTATTTGATGTGACTAGAACCATGAAACACACCATAACACATAAAACTTCTTTTTATCTACGAGATAAGCCCAATGGATCGCAATTTAAGCCACCAAACAACCTGGGCAACACGCATGTGTGTTCCCAGGTGTCAAAAGCAAGTTTAATTGTTGTAAACTTTGGTGACTGCTTTGGTATTGCTAAAAATACACCTGGGGATGATTGTGAATACGTTTTGGAGAATATAAAAGGGTTTATTTGCAACATATTTACCAATATTGATAATTATTTACACAACACATGAATTTTTAGGGAGAAAAAACACGCACTATGTAGTGCCTGGATTCAAAAATGGGTTTGCTGATCTGGAAACTTTGGGAATAACTTGGTATTATTATACATTAGTACGGGGTTTTTTTGGAAGAGTTTTGAGACCTATAAAAGCATCACTTAGCATCTAATTCATCTATCTTTGGGTTAGCACGAATTTGGAGCAAAGAGGATAGAGCAAGAGCTTTAGTTAGGGTTTTTTTTTTTACTTAAGTTTTCTATTGTTCTTACTTATAAACTTCATTCTAAAGCTTATTTTTAAACTCACGAGTGGATAAAAACCCTTATTTCGAGGTTGAAGCTATAAATAGGACACTTCAAATAGATTCATTGCTCCATCTCAGAATACGATTAATCCAGCATGGGCTATATGATCCCCTAGTAATTTACTGGATAAATTGATAGACATGTTTTTTTTTGATATAGTTTATGGTTGGTTTATGTTGTTTATTTATCTACTATTCCTAGTGTTCTTGTGCTTACTATTCTAAGGAGTAGCTCCCCTTAGGACAAACCTATGTTCTTTCCTTGAACTCAAGATATGATAAGGGAGATTAGATCATGGAATATTAGAGAGCATGGATCACATACTACGAGAGATAGTAAGAGTGATTAGCCCTAGGATAGAGATATAACTAGGTTTCTCCACTAGGTATAATACGGGAAGATAATTTTATGCATCAACTTAGTTAACCTGTCCTCGCTCAACAATATAGTTAGGTCGTCAAGTTTGGTTGGTGGTTAGAGGATAGAGACACCATGACCATAATATCAATTCGGTGATCAATAATCAAGATAAATAACTAAACCAATGCATCAATATATTTAGGAATGAAAGTTGGGTAAGTCTTAACCTCGAAATTCTCT
The DNA here is from genome assembly GCA_039654485.1 of Withania somnifera. Classification (NCBI taxonomy): domain Eukaryota; kingdom Viridiplantae; phylum Streptophyta; class Magnoliopsida; order Solanales; family Solanaceae; genus Withania; species Withania somnifera. The sequence goes on from JBDJHY010280135.1 coordinate 4,307, forward strand.
AAAGTTTGTTTGCACCCAAAAATATATGGGTAATTAGTTTTTAGTTAAAATTTACCATATCTCCACCACTTAGTTTGGTCTAGTGAATAGTTAAACAAAAATTCCCTTGCATTCTACAACCCGACTCTCAAAAACATTCACGTTATTACTTGTACGACCACGTTCGCTTGTGTGTGCAAAAGTCGCATCAAGTTTTTGGCATCATTTTCAGAAGCTTTAGTGATAATTATTTATCTAGATTAGACTTTTTCTTTTTATTTTTTTAAGTTGTACAAAGTTTATTTTTGTACAAAGTTTTCTTGATGTTTTTACTCTTTATAATATATTAAATTAGGATAAAGATTGGTCAAATAATGGACATTCTTGTAGTATTAGCGAAGGGAACCACTTGGAAATTAATTGTCTTATTATTCAAAGGTGAGTGATGTGTGCACTTGCCTAATCTTCTTAACATAATGTTTGTCATATATGTGGTAGTTAGGGTGGCTATTGGATTGACTGCCTTGATTTTGATATCCTTTTTTCCCTGTCCCCGAAAACCTATTATGATAAGTTCGTTTTTCTGTGATGTTAGCAGGACTAATGGAGATAATGATGCAGCCTATGAGGGTTACCTCATAGATATGTTAAAGCAATTCATAGATAAGCAGGAATAAAAGATGGAGCATCTGGAACAACTAAATGAGGCTATATAGACAATGGCTTTATATAGCTACAGAGTTCCAAAATCAAATAGCTATAATCTAGGGCTGGCGCATTCAACACCCAAGAGGAACTCATGATACAAGTAGAGTCTAAGTCACCATTAGAAGAAAATAATCATGATGCAGATATAGTAAGCCAAAAGTGGCTGACAGAACTAGTGGATAAAGTCAAATTTCAAATGTATATCTGGGATGGTCTCACAACCATGACCACCCAAATACAATAGGGGATATATGACTTAATTTTAGAGATGATTCAATTTGGCTCAGATATCCATGTCCTGGAGGCCCAGTTGGATAAAAAGATTGAGACATCTGAGGTCCAGTCACATATAGTTATGGATATAAACCAGTCAGGGGAGAGGGAACAAGAATTCCAACTATCGAATTACCATTCTGTTCTTGAGTTTGACATTAAAGAAGAGTGTAGAAGTGAGTATGTTACGATTGGTGCGAGTTTAGAATTGAGGCGTATTGAGCTTCATTCAAATCACTTTTCGACCATATGTTTAGATGATGACATGTATTTTGAGTCATATAAACTAATGAGGAGTGTGAGGATGAGGAATAATAACCCTACATTCTCAACTTTACACCCAAAGAAGAGACTCAAAATAACATTTCTCACTTAAGGGCCAAGTAGTCCCACATGCTCTCTCCAATACATGGTCCTTCCATATACTTAACACCACCCTACGAGTGAAGAAAATAGATGCATATGACATTAGGGATAAAATTTATATTCTCAAGGTGGAGAAAAAAATTGATGGGTCATACTGTGATGTTAAATCAGGTGTTGGTTTGGAGACAACCCAGTATGTGGGGAATCCTTTTTTAGGGTGATGTATGTGATAGAATCCATTGTTTTTGTTAAAAAAGTTGAATTTTTAAAAATTTTTTAGTAGTCTTAGTTTTATTTTCTTTTTTTTGAGTCTTCAGGTAAAAGCACACTTCATTTAGCCCTAGATTTTTCTTTTTGATTCTTTTTTAGGGGGTTTCCTTTGAACCAATATCCCTTTTTCTTTTTCCTATGCGGGAGTAACTTCTAAATTTTTTATTCATAGGTTAGGAATTGTTCCCTATGATGGATGGATGATGACCATCTTGAGGAAAAATTATTTAATAGGATAAATAATTGGACCATGTCACTAGTTGTTGAGTAAGTGCTCTTGTTAGACTGATTGATTGATTGGTGTAAGTTGTTTTAAAGTGTAAAGCATGCTAAAAATCTGGTGTGAATGATAACTTTTGAGACACTTAGGTTCATTTGTTTGACTCTTGTATGTTTTAACTTAATTATGAATTCGTGCATTCACTTGGTTTAGAGTCTGTAGTGATCCTTTTCGAATTAAGCATTGCCATATGTGACTTAAGATTTTTGTGCATTCCTTGTTGCATAATGATGTCTAAAACTTGCCGGTGTGTTTGCAAAGAAAAATAAAGCATGTCAAATTTAGGAGATGATATACTTTTTTTATTCTTTTTTTTTTAAAAAAAGACGAGGAATCTTGAACTAAAATAAATAATTGTTTTGATGGACCCTTCTATTCTACCGTAGATAGGACTTCTTTGATAGCCTTGTTTTATCCATCTTTTTACCTACCTTTGATATATGATCTAGTTAGACTTATTGAGCCTATACTGTGGTAGCCTCACATGTGGCTTATTTCTTTTCTTTCATAGACCTTGAATTTGATCCAAACTTCTAAGTGGTTTAATTGAAGGATAAAGGTGAAAGGAGTGAAAAAATTGAAGAAAACAATGAGAGAATTTAGAACCCTCAATGTATGGTTAATGGTGTATAAGTATCTGTTTTGGGTGGGGAGTAAGAAAACACAAAATTTATGAAAAATAAATCATGTGTTGAATGAGAATACTCCTTGTTGTTTATGTGTGAGCTTGATTAAAGATAGAGAGCAAAACAAGCCAGTTAAAGGTGATAAAAATAGTGTAAAATAAGCGTTTGAAGAAAGTTCTCACTAAATGAACAAGTAATGCATTAAAGAACTTATGAATGTAGTCACTATTCTTAGCCAAAATTGTTCCTACTCATCCCTCAACCTACATTACAGCCCCATATAGTCCTATTTGACCTTGAACTTGTGCATTCTTAAATTAGTAGAGAATTACACTAAGGGAAAGCCTATGGGCCATCACATGTAGCATGTGAATTCTTTGGCAGAGTGAGTGAACTTGATTCTTATACCTATTTGTGTGCTTAATTGCATAATTATGACTGAATTGGGTAACTCTCTTGTGATGAAGAAACATGTTTGATGAAAAATAAGTTATCTATTTGATGTCTTGATTGAGTAAAATGCACCATTTTTCTTATGTTAAGAGTCAATTCTTGAGTCTATAAGGTGTCAAAGTAGTATTCATGAGTTTTGAAGTGATTATGCATCATGCTTGTTGTACACTTGTCACCTGTGATAGTCGTTGTAGTTCTAGATTGAGTATCTTTTTGAAATTAGTGACACTAAAGTATTGTGTGATGTATATATGAGTAATGATTTGTTAGAGGATGAACAAAACCTTAACTATGGGGTACTGATCATAGGTGTAAATATATACTTGTTTACTTTATTCTACCCACCTTTTAGCCTTGTTTTGAGGATAATTTGCGTTTGCGAGCATAAATGGTAATATTTGTGTAATAGGTTCTGAGTACCTTGATTATCATGTTTATAGCTCATTTAGTCGAAATCAAGTACAAAATAAAGAAAAATAGGTTAGACGGTATCACAAGACTAAATCGACTAGACTATGCATGTTTTGGTGTGTTTCATGTGAGATTCTTGTGTTGAATTGCATAATGATTTATTATGAGATTTTGTAGGCTTATTTTTGAACTAATTTGAAGGTTTAAATGTGAAAGACAGAAGAAAATACATAACAGAATGAAGAAGCAAAAGTCTACCAGTGCAACTAGTTAGGCTAACTAATCTTGGTTGCGACAGATTTAAGGAAAGCTTGTTAAGGCTTTAAAATGGAGGAATTAAGATTGATTTGGAAAATATTATCAACCAAATTCAAGCTATTAAGTCAATACACAATCCCAACATGAAGCAAAATCACAAGTAGCAGTCAAGACGAAATGCTGAATTCACTAGTGAAATATGGTCCAGTTAGCTACTTTTCAACATTGGGGAGACCATACAGTGAGTGTTTGGTTCAATTTTAAAGCTTGTTTGGGAATATGTCATACCCAGGTTGGAAAAAAAACCAATGAATAAGCTTGCAATGAATACATGAGGCACTAAACACACACTTAAAGTTGGGACAGTAGCCGGGAGGCATAATTCTTGGCAGTGTTGTTATTTAGTAGCATGTGCACATCACACACCTTATTTAAGTTGGGACACTTAAAGTTTGATTTTTGTTGTTTTTGAGAGGTGTCTGTGCGTTGTTCACTCAGTATCTTAAGTTTGTGTTATGGTTGGGTTCTTCAAGGATTTTGGTTGGTTTAGAGCATTGGCAAAGTTTCTAGCATAACAATTGTCTAATTAGTATTCAAAGTGCATTGTTTTAGGTAAGGTACGAGAGGAGTTGTGGATCTTCTACCAACTAGCTTGATGGTCTTGAGGCTATACCAGGAGTACCCGAATTGCTGAGTGATTTTTGGAGTTCTAATTGCCAGCTTTATTGTAAAGAGACCATGAAACTCGAGAGTTTTACTTTTTTATTAGTATTTGAAAAATACGTAAATATTTTATCATCTTTTCTAAAATAGTTTTGAACTATAAAATATTTAATTATAATATTTTATAAAAGTTTTATGTTTTATCAATACCCTAAGAAAAGTACTAGGTAAAGTTATGTTGGAAAATTAATATTTTATAAGGTAAGTATTTTTAGGAATAATATTGTAGTAATCATGGTATATTTTAAATTTATATTTATTTTATTACGGACCTATGCAATATCCGGATTCTTATAAAGTGGATAATAATTAGATATTTATTAAGAGCTACGGAGAAGCTTCCCCACCATCTTATGCATCTATATATATATATGTATAAAGGCATCATATTGAATGAATTATTAAGATAAAGCATTTGTGTTACTGTTTACATATGTTAACGTCCATATATATATATGGGAATTAATAAGAGGGGGGATTAGTTATGAGCGGACGATAATTCCTTTGATAGAGCTCGAATGAACCATCCCCTCATGCGGATCTCACTGAAAGGTTTAAGAACATCCTGTTAATGAGTTCATTTTTACGTTAATTATTCACGCTATTCGAAGAATTCTCAAAGAGTTTCTTCTTAACTTGGTACGTAAAATTTTTCTTTTAGTTCTTTAGTTTTGATAAGTTTTGCTCTTACTTTTCCTTTTAATTCTTTAGTTTGATAAGTTTTGCACTTATTTTTCCTTTTAATTTTTTAGTTTTGATTTGTTTGCACTTGTTATTCTTTTCTTTCTTGGACGTTTTGAGTATGATTCGTATATGATTTATGCTCATTTTTTGAGCATGAGTTCCTGGTATTTTTGGAAATCCCGTGGTAATTTTTGTTTTTGATTCCGGTTAGCGGGTCATGCGGGCCAATTTTGGACCCAATTTTTGGTATAACTTTGTATTCAATAGAAATTATATTTTTGGATTTATAATGACATGTACACCACTATTTTGGTATTTTTGATCTTGTTCGGAGTTGTTTCGAGTTAGACGAGTTGATTTTCATGTGCTATAGCTGCTATTTGTTCCGACGATAGGTAGGCTTGCTTGGCTTACACTTGGGTTGTAATTGGTATAACAACGCTAGATAGTATCCTTGGGTTGGGATTATTAGGTTGGCACCATGACCCTTGTCATCTTATTTCCTTCTATTTTATCTCTTTTAATGACATTCAGTGTAATACAATATCTTTGACCTAATTATGGCTTGTGATGGTCGTAGTGCGACTTTCGAAGAATAGGACGTTGAAGCGTGGGTTGGTTTTTGGGTTTTGCCCTCATGCTTTGTGTGTGGTACTACCATTTACTATGTGAGGGATTGTCCCAAGTCTGGTCATGCGTTGACTGTGGAGTTACAGGTTAGTATGTAAGAGATTACCCCTAGTGCAGGGTAGTTCAGTATATAGCCCAATTAGTTTATGTCCTTTGAATCGGTATTTCCATTAGTTAGAGGTGATGTAAGTGGTAGGCTAGATACCTGTGGTGATGCTCAGTGTGGTAAAGAAGGTCGATGGGGTCAGT
>JBDJHY010280146.1:0-10216 GCA_039654485.1 Withania somnifera
TTTATGATTCTATACTTAGAGGTTCGTTTGACACTGATACCAGATTTTTGGGTAGTTATTTCTTTCTTAATTAAATTCCGTAACTTTATTATTCCAAGTATCTTGATATTTTTCCGCATTAAATGTAGTAGTCCTCTGCTTCGGCTACGGATTACGGGGTTTGGTTCTCCTACTGGAGGTATAGTAGGTGCCATCATGATCTGCGAAATCGGGTCATGACATCTACCAACTAAATCAGTCTATGAAGCCTCTAGTGAGTAATAGTTATAGCTGAGACAAGGCCCCAACACATCCCAATATTGAATGAAATAAAAAAAATCATAATATCTAAACTAGCCCCCATTTAAAAACAAGGCTCAACAATGCTAGAGGATAGAGATCCTAATGATGTGCTTTGTACCAGACTTGAGATCCTGAACCTACACCATAATAAATATATAGTGCTAAGGACGGCCAATACATGAAATGTATTGGTATGTAAAATCATATTAGAAAAATGGTAAAGCATGAAAGTATCAATGTGAATAGAACTCAATTTAATTGATGAAAAGCTTGAATAAAAAGCAGCATAACCTGAATTAATAATTGTCAAAGTAAAATAAATTTTATTTTTTTATTTATTTATGGGAGAAAGTGTGAAACAACATAAACCACCGTGTAAGCGCATGGATTTTGATCTCAGCCTAATCAGCTAATCGATTCTACACTTTACAAGACAAAGGAAATGACATGACATAATTTGTTAGCAAGGATCCATAATTAGCAAGCCTCTTTTACGATACATGAAAGAAGAGTCATTTAACTGGCAGAATAATCTTTATACTATGTTGGCAAATGTGGTTTCGTGTATTTTTTTTTAAGACATATGCCTTCTTGATTAACCAACCAACTCTCTTAAGTTCATAATATTTCATAGTTACCATATCATTTCTTGATCAATTTGTTAGCCTTATTAGGCTCTTGTTCATTTTAAGCCTTTTTAGGCTCATGATCATGAATTTATCACTTAAACTGCAGCTTTTTGAAAGAGTTTTGACATATTCTTTTTAGGATAAATTAACTTGTACTGGTATTTCTAATATAGCTAACTATAAGTGGTTCCATTTTACAAGATTATCCTATTGAGAATAAAGAGATAACACACTTAACATATTATTTATGCCACGGTTAGAGGAGAAACTGCAGGAAATATCCTAGGCTCGCTTTGACTTTTCCAGACTTTGAAAAATAATTCTGTTGTTTTCTAAGAACCCTCCAAAATATAGAAAACACAACCTTAGGCTGATATATTAAATTCTTAACTAAGATTTAAATTATTTGAGGAAATTTAAATTAGTTGATCTAAATTTTTCTAAGAACTCATGATGGGAAATTACCCCTTTTGAATTCATACATCATAAATTTCGCATTCTTTCGCTAAAAGAAGATCACCAGCAGTCCATCACCAAGATTATAAACAAGACAATCTACCATATCATAAGTTCCCAGATTCACATAAATCTCAATTCTATATATATATATAAGTTCATACTTCAGTTTCAAAACATTAAACAAATGACGACCAAATTCATAAATTCCATTAGTTTAATAAGTTTAAAAATTCATAGGATTGGTAATTCTTTTTGTAACTATTTATATAGTTATACAATTCACATAATATAAAGTTTTCATGATTTAAGGAGTTCTTTTGCCAAACCAAATATTCTTAGGTAAGTTGAAATAGGAATCTAACAAGAAGACTCCGGAATGAACCCAACAAGTTGAAAGTAATCATAACGTGGGGAGAGCAAAACTAACAAAAAACACGAAAAATAATTTTTTACATACCTCAAAAGATTTTAAAACTTGAATTTAAAAGAGGGTACTTGAACTTGATTCTTGAATAAATTTTCTTGAGTTTTTTACGATTCGTGTAAGAAAAAGAGAATGGTCATATTGGTAGATGAAAAAGTATATGGAAAGTGATGAGTAGAAGGGGGGTTTTTAACATGTGAAGCTAATGAAAAATAGAGGAACTTCTAACATTAGAAATTGACGAAATAAAAAAGTCTTTAATCAAAGGAAAAGACAAAACTATCCGTGAAATAGAAAGTGTACATTCATCCTCAAATAAAGATTATGACTCAAGAAAATCCATGCGAATAAGAATTAGGGAATAATAATAAGACCTTTACTGACAAATATTTTTTTTACATTCATAGGTACCATTTATTAGATTCATAGGTATCACTACGACATAAAAGCTCTAAAACATCCTACCAAGAGAAAATATAATCCCAAATCACCAAAGACAAGCACTAGACACTCTCATATTCTAAGACGAGTCTTCTATGGGACATGGTGTTGAGCATGAATTTTAGGAACAATTGTAAGTAATGATTGGGATTGATACCTTCGGTGCTTCCCTCTTAAGAAGTGAATCGGTGAGGATACGTTGTCTTCATATCTTCCTCCGATAACCATGTAGCTTCCTCTATTTTTTTTTCTCCATAAAACTTTTAATCTTTGGTCTGGTCTTACAGACTTGACTATCCAATATCTAAATGTGACTTTCTTTATAATTCAAGGAGTCTTTCACACCAATATTTTTCATCGGGACTATGAGAGAAGGGTTACCCATGCACTTTCATTCAACCAAAGTAAATGGCCAAGTCCAAGGGCTAGATACTTCTTTTAGAAAGAAATTAAACTACAAGATTAATTTAGATAATAAAATCCAATTAACCATTAACAAGTATTTAATTCATACAAATATATAAGATAGAATTAAATAAAAATTCAAGACAAATATTGTGTTATCTGTAACTGCTAAATTTAAACAAGAATTTAATAAATACACACTAGAAATATACAATTAAAGCTATGAAAAAATAAATGAATAAGGATTAACTCAATAATTTTGTTCAAAGCTTCAAATCAAGGGGTAAATGAAGGGTATCTTGCTCTCTTTGTGTTGTAAATTTAGCAAAAAATATTTCTTGGCTGACAAAGATAATTTTCAAAGAGAGTTGATGGGATCTTATACGAAATAAGGACAAAAAAATGTGAAATTTCAAGTCTATCCCAAGTGACTGACAAATAAACCTTCATGATTGCGTCATGGTACATCGCGATAGCAAGGATATGCTCCATGATTCATTGTGATTACATCGATAGTGTTGTGATTACATAACTCAGCTTCTTGATTCATTGCAATTGCTTCAATAGTGTCGCAATCACATTGTTTTCTTGACCTTCCTGCCGTTGACGTGGTGACCTGCCGCAATCTTAAATTGTTCTATTATTTCTTGTGGATTTGTGTAACTTTTCTATGATGTTGTATTCTTTTCTTCTTTTTTGGTCTTTTATCTTGTTCTTCACTTTTACTTACCTAGAATGTCATCAATAAAATTCTTGAGTGGCACTATATCATAATAAAAGACCTCAAATTTATTACAATATAAATGTAAATAAGTGATAGATTTACCACTTATCAACACCCTCAACTTACCACTTTTCTTATCCTCAAGCAAACAAAAACCAATTCTACCAAGAGAATTTTGCTAACTCAAGCTCAACTAATAACTCAATCACTCCCGATTCATATTTCTAATTCAAAAGCAAAGATCATGACTTTCGTTGGTCCTAATAGTTAGTAAACAACATGTGAGTCTTTTTTCAACAACTCCCTCCATTCAAAATATATTTTCAAACATGTAATAAAATAAGCAAAAGGATCAAGTGACAACAATAAATTTTCAATAAGTGACCTAAAGCTACAAAGTACACTAAATATGCTTTATTGTCTTACTGTTGGAATTTATCAATATCATCAATCCATCACAACTCAATTCCAAAGTGCATTTTTAGCTCAAAACTTTCCTCCTTTCTTTTAATACCAAACTTAGCCCAACTCTTCATGGACATGCCTTAATTTTCTCACTTCATCCTTCCTTTTTGTTCTCCTGAGAAAAAAAAAATATGAATGCAAAATATTTTTTTATTCTTCTTTTTTCCCCTTCTTTTCATAAGGGATATCAACTAAAACTATACAAATCCATCTATATCTAAAACTATAAAAATAAAGAAAAAATATGACTATTTCCCTTGTGAAAGTCTTTACTCTATTCATGAAAATAAATAACTAAAACCAAAAAGAGGCTAATCCAACAAAGAATGTTCAAGTAAGCATCATTAATAGTCAAGTAAAGATCAAGCCCAAGAAGGGCTCAATATTCACACATAAAAATTAAAGAATAAAAATCAAGCCCAATAAGGACATTCAATAATATTCAAACCAATCAAAAACAGTAGCAATGAAACTACCTTATCCTCAATTAAATTATGATAGTGCCCTCATTGCCTAAGCTCCAAAACAAAATCAGAGTATAAAAAAGTAAGGGGTTATAGGATCCCTGGAACAAGATCAATCAGAACTAGAGCTAGTGGATTCCGATTGGATCGGGTCACCCTCATTCTTATCTTCATCGCTCCCACCTCTATACAACTTTGAAGTATGCTCATTATCTTTATCATAAATTTGCTTTTCTTCCTCTCATTTTCCCTCAATCTCTTCTGTCATCGCTCAACTTTGGCTAACATATCCTTGATATGTTGTTGCTCTCATTCTATGTTTGTCAAGGTTGGCCAACTATTAGTGGATGACAAGTATATGGAGGAGCTCTTCATAGGTCCTATAGGTAAGTCAGCCACAAGCTGGCTAATTTATGAGTCCATATCATATACCTGAGTAGAGATGTTTTTGAGTGCGGAGGGTCCTATATGAAGTTGTACAATAGTCCGTGAAGCTGAAATAGATGACTCACACTCGGTGAATCAACAAAAGGACGAGGATGGTATGGTAGTTTTCCTCTTCTTGTACATATTTTTTGCCCCTTTTTCAGTGGATGAATTATTTTTTCTAGACCCTTCTCCTGATTACCATCTTTGATTTCTAATATGGCTTGATAGCATCGGTATGTGATAAGAGATGAGAAAAATAGACTTTTGATACCCCCAATCACAATATTTTTTTATCTCATAAATGTTGAACTTCCCAACATCAACTAAAATCCCCTACATTATAGCATAAATAATCTGAACCCTCTAAATAGTATATCAATCATATGTTTCAAAGGTAACACTCAAGAAAAATTAATGAAGATCCATGTTTTTTCCTCATTTGTGAATTTAGTTGACTCAATCTTTACCTTCATCTCAATTTGATTTGGAGTGACTTTATTGTGCAAATGTTGTACATACCATTCTTCTCCTGCATTCTTGACTTTGACTTTGTACACTTAATTATCACAATTGAAAAAGTAGTAGTATTTATTAATCATGTATGGATGAAATTGAACTTTCTTTCCCTACTGTGACTACCAAAGCATTAGCAAAGACTATTTTAATGAAGTTGGCATAAAACTCTAGACTATGTTGAAGTTATCCACTATTATTCAGTCATAAAATAGATCCACCCAGTAGAATTGGACTTCCTAAATAAATCAACCATTTTTGTTTTAAGCTTTTCTAAGAGAATGCCCCGCTCTTTTGCAATGTTCTTCAAGCAAAGCCTATCGTACAACTGGAGAATTTTAGAGATGCAAAGGTCTATTGATTATAGTAATCATCATATTAACATATTCTTGCATATTTTCAATAGCACCAGAGGCTATTTTTTAACGAAAAAACCAAAAAGAGATAAAATTCATCAAAGACTAATATGGGTACTTGGAACAATGTTTAAGAAATGATTTAGGCAAAACCCACTATTCAGATCTGTGCAACAAGCTAGTGCTATGTGATCAAGCAAGATTTTGATGCAATCATGAAAAAGACCTTGTGATTTAGAATTTTTTTGGCAAGCGTGGTTGCAGAAAGATGCCACATGATCATGAAGTCTTCTTATTTCCAGGCTTTATTTTTCAGTTATTTTGCCAAACAACAGGTGGGAAAATTTTTCTTGCTCTTTTTCACTTTTTTTTTTGTTTTCCTTTCATCTACAAAACTTTTTAATACATGTTATGACCCGAAAATCGAGTTGTGTGACATATACATCTCACCTGCAAAAATACCTAATACTAGCCCAAAGCAAGTGGCGATAGGCCACTAGCAAGCACCCAAAGAAACAAAAAGGAAGGAGATGAAGAGGAGAAGTACAAATAGTACACGAATAATACATAACTAAACATAACTCCCCAAAACCTGAAGTCATGGTTGTAGAGCATCTATAGACAAAAAGCATAACATACAACCCACGACATGGAAAAAATACAGTGTATCTATCCAAGATTCAACTAGGATAATTCTGATACTGGAAGAAAAATCGGTCAGCAAAGACGCCAACTGCTCACCCAATCTCATGGAATCACACCTGCTAGTACTAGTGATCGCGTCCGACCGAATGATTCATACTAGGACCTGCATTAGGAAAAGATGCAGAAGTATAGCATGAGTACCACAATGGGTACCAGTAGGCATCATAGGTTGAATGGGAAAAAGTAAACATAAGCAAGGTAAAGAGTGATCTATGTAATATAGTACAGGGACACGTAATGGGTAACATAAACCAGATAACTACGACACAGGTTAATAAGTGCAGTAAAAGATTAGCTACCACTGGGTGGACCACAAGCAACTCATGACCAACTTGACAGATACTTGGAGTTCCAACTTAACCTGCACACAGAAGAACCAATAAGAGAATGTAAAACTATCAACCAACAAATACATTAGGTGCACAAATGCTACTAATCAAGGACATAACAAACAACCAAAGTCTACTAGAAAAAAAAACTCAATCGACACCCCATACTACCAGTATGTACACTGAAACAACTAAGTATCCCAATAAGCACTCCCCCCTTAAGCCCTGAAGAGTACAACTAAACACAAAAGGATATAGTGCATGAGGTGCTAATAAGAAATAGTGCTCGTACATACCCTCTTCAGTACTAGAATATTTTTGGAGAAGAACCATGAAATCTTCCATGTATACTTACCCAACCTACCCCAGTATACCCCTTCTCGGCTACTCAACATACCTCAGGAATGGTGTCCCATGTCGGAGGGTCCATGAAGGGATCTAATCCCACTTATAAAAAAATCCTCATGAAAAGGCATCCAATGCCATATTCATCAGAGCCAAAAGGACAAAACTCGGGCTCATCCCATATATCATATCTCGGTGGGAACCCGAACATAACCATGTAGGTAATATCCAAAGCTTAGTAAGACCAAACTGTCACCATATAGGCAATATCTAGAAATCATTGTGATCATGAGAAAAAAGCCTCAGGTAGTATAGAAAAATAGCTCCATACTATCCATAAAAATAGTCGTGAATGATATAAGTATATATAGAAATCAATTCCCAATTATTTCTCTATCAAAATCAAGTTACCTTTTAACAGTATAGTGCATGCTCGCTACACAAACCAATCAATAGCTTAAACTGGTCTAGGACTACTAAACTGAATCTATAGGATGGCTGTCGAGCCCTAGTCATGAGATATAACCTCTCCTAGCCCAACCACGGTCCCGAGCCATGAGTGACCGGACCATAGGTGCCAAAAATTCCCAGAGGGCTCTGGTTAAGGGCCAAGATCACACCCATATAGGGAGATACACGAAGCTTCCATAGCCTAGGTAGGAACCACTCACTCCTAGGATTGCATTGGGCTAAGGTACAATATCATCACATAGGGCTGCTAACCACCCAACACTGTCGTACTCGTCTAGCTATAATATCATCACATAATATCTCAAGTAGAATGCAAAATAATCAACCTACCTAGATTATCTCTAAAGCCACCAAACTAATTTGAGGGGATAAATACTAACTCTAATCCCTTGTATAATTCCCTCACTAACCTTACTACGATCTAAAGTCATGTATAATAATACGTATCCAAGGTGTTACTTCTCCCAAAACCACACAATAGTCTAGAGTTGGCGTGAGATATAGGGGTAGGGAAAAATGGCTTTAGGGTAAGTAATTAAGCTATGACCACCTAAATAGGCCATAGGCCGAAAGAATAAGCATATCGCTCCCCGAGTAGTCATCTCGGTCATGAGTTGGTATTTTCCATACATATAATATACTAATACGCTGTCTGAATAAAGTAAAATGTAGCCTACCTGAAATCTGACGATATCCTCGAAAAGCATGCCTAAATATCCAAAAATCACGTATGAATCTCAGAATCATACAAAGCTAGAAAAAACATAGGTGTTAATACGAGTAAAACAAGACCCATATTGCTATATAAATAGCGGCGTCAAAATCTAAACTAGAAAGGGGTCTGTGAACTCTAGCAACTCGGAAAAAGAAAATATTTATACCAATACGTACAACATAGCTCATATGTCGTATGTTGTAAAATAGGGGTCAATTTAATGATAAAATGTAAGATATAAGCCCAAAAGGTTCATATATCGATGAAAATAAAGAATTACCTAGTAGAAATAATCGTACGGCATCCTAATCAAGTTTCTACAGAGAAAAACTTAGATATACGCCTCAAATAGGTCTTAGATTGCTCTAAAACACCAAGGAGAACTTTGAAAATTGAAAGGAAAATGAGAAAACTCGGATTAAAGGGGAACTTATAAAATGCACCGACTGACCGATAAATTTGTCAAAGTGGCCTACTCATTGGCCCTGGACGAGTTATCAGTACTCTGGCCAATTTATCGGCCATTAATTTCTCAGTCCTTTGACCGATAAATCGGTCCTTACGGGCCAAAACATTAAAAATTTTGGAAAGTTTTCATAAAACACATGGAATGGAAACAAAGTCCAATTCTAATGCTTTATATATAAAATCTTTATATAATAGATAATTCGGACTCAACGGAAATGACAAAAATGACATTCAGGATTATATGAACTAAGTAAGTCCCGAAAAGGCCATAATTACAAAGGAGTTGGATCCAACCTATCAATCCCAACAAGTCATAAATAACTTAAGAAAATTACAAGAATGCTCAAAGCACAAGAGAGTCACAAAAACACGAAAACGGTCTTGAGGGTCATTACAACATCCTCCACTATTGGTATGTTTATCCGCAAAAGTTAAGAAAATAAGGGAGTACCTAGAGGGTCGAACAAATAAGGGTACTGGGATCGCATATTCCTCTCGATCTCCCAGGTAGCCTCCTTGACTGAGGATCTCAGTCTAACAAACCCTCACAACTGGAATATCTTTGGACCTAAGCCATCTCACATCCCTTTCAACAATGCCCTCAGGCTTCTTAACATAAGTCAATGGTTGTCTAGCTGAACTGACTCAGAATGTAGTATATGGGAGGGGCCTGGTACATAATGGTGAAGCATAAAAACATGAAACACTGGATGAAAAATAGGTAACACTTAAGGTACGACCAACCTATAGGCAACTTCACCTATCCGCTCTGTAATCTCATATGGCCCGATAAACCTGGGGCTAAGTTTTCCCCTCTGACCAAATACCATAACTCCCTTCATGGGGGGAAACCCGTAAGAATACCATGTCTCCAATACTGAACCTTAGAAGTTGAAGTTTATGGTCTAAATAACTCTTCTGACGACTTTGTGCTATCCGTAGTCTGACCTAAATAACTTGAATACTTTCTGTGGCATTTTGAACCAAGTTAGAAGTCTGAGGTAGAATCTCAACACTATTATACTAACCGATCAGTGATCTGCAACGCCTATTGTATAATGCCTCAAATGGTGCTATCTGGATACTAGAATGGTAGCTATTATTATAGGTGAACTTTAATAAAGCCAAGTGCTGATCCCATCTACCCCCTAAGTTAAAAACATAAGCCTGAAGCATATCCTGGATTACCTGAATAGTCCATTTAGTTTGTCAGTTAGTCTGCAGGTGAAGGTTGTATTCAGAGCTACCTTAGTAACCATCTCATGCTGCACTGTCCTCCAGAACTGCAAAGTGAATTGTGTACCCCGGTCGTTTATCATAGAAACTGGCAC
This sequence comes from Withania somnifera, assembly GCA_039654485.1. Taxonomy (NCBI): domain Eukaryota; kingdom Viridiplantae; phylum Streptophyta; class Magnoliopsida; order Solanales; family Solanaceae; genus Withania; species Withania somnifera. The sequence goes on from JBDJHY010280146.1 coordinate 9,956, forward strand.
ACCATGAAGGCGAAGAACCTCCCTAACACACAAGGCTGTAAGCCTCTTAGCAACCCAAGATGATTAAGTCAGTAAAAAGTAAATGAATTTGGTCAATTGATCCACGATTTTGATAACGCTCAAATACACCCTCAAAACCAATCAAGAGCGTACACGGTCACTGTCAAGTATAATTACCCAACTCGGTCGGGGTTGAATTCTCGGGGAGTGAAGTGGTCTATGTTCACGATAGTGCAAGTAATCACTAAGTTATGCTAATTA
>JBDJHY010280157.1:0-10216 GCA_039654485.1 Withania somnifera
TTGATCATTTTGCCATAAATTGCGCCTTTTCCAACCACTGATTCTTAGCCAATTGATGACCTTTCAGTGGTCTGAGTGGGCTCAAAATTGAACCACATTCTTAGCCATTGGCCGACCCGGTTTGCATTTTGCAATATGAGTCTTAAACTTTTTTTTTTTATCCTAGAATCGTATTTTGATAGTTTCATGAATTTTTATCTACGTTCGAAGCTTCAGGCCTACGGTGCGCATATTTTAAAGATCTTTGCCGGTGCCCAGGTAGGCTAGGCTTACTCTTTTTCTTAGACTGGGTTATTTGTACTGTATTTGTAGTTATGGCTAGCGAGTGGATTGGGTACTTTAGGTTGGTTGTTATCCTTTGGCTGGTTTATGGCTAGTTTACGGGTTGTTGTAGAGCCCGTGTTGGGGCAGGGAGGAAGAGGGGTCATGTGTCCCTGGTCTGGCCTTACCTTGGGGTGGCCATGGACCCTGTTGACTAGTTTGAATTCCTACGCAACAAGTGTTATGAGTTGTGTTCTTAGATTGTGGCCTTTGGTTGATCTTAAACTTTACTTAATATTGTTTGCCTCTATTGGCACTGATTATGCAAACCCAGGGTTGGTCAGGGACGTGTCATCTACCTTGGGGCGGATTGACCAGCATTGTGAGAGCTTATACCTAGTATTTTAGTTTAGAGCGTAGTTCTCCGGGGTACAGACCCTGAGTTTGATTCTGATTAAGCTGGGATCCCCTGTACTCGAGTGTGAGGTACGGTCCTCCGAGTTGCACAAGCCTAAGTTTTGCACTGTTAGTACTTGATGAGGAGGCCCTAGCACTTTGTGATATTGCTTTGTTACTTTCCAGTGCCCCTATATGCCTACTTTCCTATTATTTGTTCCCACCAGGCTTAGGAGGGGGAGTCATCGTAGGTTTTGGTTGAACTGTTTGTATGTTTATTTCCTGTACTTAACTAGCTGAGTTTACCTTCTATTTTCTGTATTCGAGGTGTACAAGTAAGGTTTGTTGAGTGTTGTCTTAGCTGGAGCCCAGGTAAATTCACTTACTTTGATTTGGGGTTTTCAAATGTTATTATATGCTCGTACTCCACCATGCTCTAGTTTCCTGTTGAATCATGCTTATGCCCTGATGATTGTTTAGCACGTAGATACTGTTACTTTTTTGTACTACCTGCTACTTTTACCACTTTATAGTATCATTGGCATATTTTACTTCCTCGCCTTAATTATTGGTACACTATTTTTAGCCAGGTCGGCCTATAATGCCTACTGGGTACCTTGTTTGGTACTCATGCTGCGCTTTTGTACCTTTTTTGTGGTGCAGATACCAGTTGGGTTCATTCGAGACGTCGTGATTGTGCGAGGTAGACACATCGATTTGCATAGATTATGGTAAGCTTTGTCGTCCGAGCCGATTGTGATTGCCTTGATGGTAGCCTACTTTATTTTGTTCCCAGCGAGCCTTATGTAGTTTGCACTTTTGTAGAGTTACTTGTATATATTTTCTTTTGGATACTCTGTATAGCAACTCTATTTTCCATTAACACTAGGTTTTGGGATATAGGTTGTATATCATTTTCTTCTAGTTCCGCCTTTACTTATATTTCTTCCTATGTTTACTGTTGTTGGATTGATTTGGGTGTCTATAGCCCCATGCTTGTGCTTTGGGATCTATGGTTAGGCTTGTCTACAGACGCCATCATGACCCAGATTTTTGGGTCGTGACAGAGTAGTATTAGAGCCCTAGGTTCACCAGTATCTTTGGCATTAGAGTAAGTACCCAGTAGAGTCTTGCGTATTGGTATGTAAACGTCCGCACCTAATATTCACAGGGCTACGGGGTACCTTAAGAAACACTGTCCTCTTTTGAATCCTATTGTGCATTGTTATTCGTACTTTTTCTGGAACTTACCTTGCTTCATCTTTCACAGATTGTCCGTACCAACGGATCCTCCATTGATTGGGATCCTCCCTAGTTAGTCGGAGGCGGTAGGGGAGGATGCTCTGCTAGCTCTTATTTCTCGGGATACTATACAGTAGAAGGCCCCTCCTACGCCCCGCTACAACTAGTACAGCCACCGCCCTCCACGTTCCTAGATCTACTGTGGTAGATGCTTTAGATGCTCGACAGCACCAAGGAGATAGGTCAAAATTATCTTCCTAAGGAGTGGTGCAGGGTGCACCCCCTCCCCAAGCCTTTGCAGCTCTACCACCACCATCAACAGTACCACTAGTTGCACCATTTCAGGTTGTTGCCCCTACTTCTATACCAGCTCCTGTCATGTCAGTTTTGAGGTGCGGAAGATGCTAGATCACTTCCTGAGAATCATCCTCACTAGATTCTAGGGAGAACAGGGATATGATCCCCATGAGTTTATCACTGTGTATGAGGAGCGTCTACGGACTATAGAGATTTTGGAATCACAAGGGGTAGACTTCACCTCCTACCTACTTGAGGGTGCTGCTAGTCTGTGGTAGTGAGTGTTTCAGGATCGTAGAATGCCAGGGTCAGCTCCACCCACCTGGGGACAGTTCAGAGAAGCATTTCTAGGTCAGTACGTTCCCAGAAGTATCCGTAAGGCATCACATGCGAAGTATGAGGGTTGAGGAAGGGTTTTAGGTCGGTGCTGGAGTATGACACCCAGTTCATTGATTTGTCCAGGCACGCTGTAGACTTGATATCCAATGAGGAGGAGCGAATTCGCTGGTTTGCTCACTGGCTAAGGCCAGACTTGAAGGGCCATGTTGAATTACTTCTGGTGCTACAGAAGTCATTTTTAAATATTTCTAACCATGCCCACCATATGGAGATTTTGACTCGCTAGGCTTAGGGGGCAGTGAGAAATGACAACGCCGCCAGGATGGGTTTTCAGGATCTAGGACATAGGGTCATAATTTTGGCCGGTGGGGCTAGTCTGGCCGGTAGTATCAGGCCTTCTTTCAGGATTGTAGCAGAAAGTCTAACAGTCATCCCTCTAGGGGCATGGGTTTAGGTTCACCAAGTCAGGCTAGGGATGGAGACAGTTGTTACGAGTGTGGGGAGATGGACTACTATACCAGAGACTGTCCTAGGGTCCCCAGATATCATTTTGAGGGAAGTTTCTTTGAGTATGGGGAGCGGGTCCATTTTGCTAGGGATTACCCTTGTCACAGGGCCCCTCAGACCATAGTCGTGCTAGCCCAGCCATATATTTAGTGCCACCGATCAAAAGTGAACCGCCAGCAGTGCGGGGGGATAGAGGATGTGGCAAATAGGATAGAGGTAGGGGTGGGAATGCACAGCAGGGCGGCGATCAACACCATCTCTATGCCATTTCTAATAGGGCCGAGGTTAAGGCCTCTAAAGCGGTTATTACCAGTATGTTGTTTGTTCTTAAGAATTCTACATTGACTCTATTTGTTTTGAGTTATACTTTGTCATACATATCTATATACTTAACTTCACGGTTGGTTGTTGATAGTGAGAAGTTTCTTGTACCCTTGAGTGTATCCGTCTCAGTGGGTGCATCCCTAGTGGTGGATCAGGCATATAAGTCGTGTATAGTGACATTCAGGGTCACGACACCATGGTTGATTTGATTGAGATTGATATGTTAGAATTTGATATGATTTTGGGCATGGACTGGTTATCCACATGCAATGTGGTTTTAGATTACTATGCGAAGATCGTGACTTTTTCTGTACCCTCATTAGTATGGCGTGGTCCCACCAACTGCTCATCGATTCAAGTCATATCTTATTGTTAGGTCCATGGACTTGCTGATCGGGGTTTTTATGTATATTTTTCCCATGTTAGAGATGTTAATGCGGAGTCCTCTTCCCTTGAGTTTGTGCTAGTTTTTAGTGAGTTATTCTATGTCTTTCCTATTAATCTTCCTAGCCTCCTACCCGGGGGGATATAGATTTTTCTATTGAGGTTTAGCCAGGCACCAAGACCATTTCTACCCTTTGTATATTGTATTGCCTGAGCTTCGTGAGTTGAGTGTTCAATTGCAGGTTTGCTTGACAAGGGTTTCATCCATCTTAGTGTATCATCATGGGGTGCCCTAGCGTTGTTTGTGAAGAAGAAAGATGGGTCCCTGCAAATGTGTATCGATTATAGGCATATGAACAGGGTAACTATTAAGAATAAGTATCCCTTGACCCATATTAATGAGTTGTTTGATCAACTTTAGGGAGTCATGGTTTTCTCTAAGATTGATCTAAGGTCTGGCTACCACCAGTTGAGGATTCAGGCTGAGGATGTCCCAAAGACAACTTTTCGGACAAGGTATGGGCATTATGAGTTTTTGGTGATGTCTTTTGGGCTGGCTAATGCCTATGCAACATTCATGGAATTGATGACTCGAGTTTTCAGACCTTATCTAGAATTATTCGTGATTGTTTTCATTGAAGACATACTGGTTTACTTGCGGAGTCGAGCCAAAAAGCACTTGAGAGTTATGTTGTAGAGTTTGATGACTGAACGACTGAACACTGAGTTATCAAAGTGTGAGTTGTTTCTAGATTCTATCTCTTTTCTAGGTCACGTCGTGTCAGGTACCGGTGTTAGTGTTGATCTGCCTAAGGTTGCAACAGTTTGTGATTGACCTTGACCTACTTCCATTACTGAGGTTCGTAGCTTGCTGGAGTTGGATGGGTATTATCGTCATTTTATTCAGAATTTTTCCTCTATTGTAGCCCCCTTGACTAGACTGACATGGAAGGATGTACCTTTCCAGTGGTCAGCCGAGTGTGAGTCAACATTTTTTAGGCTGAAGGAGTTCTTGACTACTGCTCCCGTTCTTGTTCTACCAGTTAAGGGCCAACCTTTTACTGTTTATTGTGATGCTTCGGGTGTTGGATTGGGATGTGTTCTGATGCAGAAGAGCCATGTCATAGCATATGCGTCGAGGAAACTGAAGGATCACAAGCGTAACTACCCCACCCATGACTTGGATTTGGCGGCGGTAGTTTATGGGCTTAAGATCTTAAGGCACTACTTGTATGGGGTCCATTACGAGGTTTTCACGGATCACCGCAGCTTGCAATACATTTTAAGTTAGAAGGAGAGTAACTTGAGACAGTTGAGGTGGGTTGATCTCCTGAAGGACAACGATTTGAGTATTCTCTACCATCCGGGAAAGACTAACGTGGTTGCAGTTGCCTTGTGCCAGAAGGTTGTGAGTTTGGGAGCCTAGCTGCAGTTTTTGTTTTTGAGAGATCGTTGGATCAGGATAACTAGTCCTTGGACAACATAATCATTAGATTGGATCTTTCGGCACCAGAGCAAATTATTGCACATATTGTATTGTGTCTAAATCATCCCTATTTGATCAGATACATCAGTGCTAGTACAAGGACCCATGCATAGTTCAGCTGCGAGAAAGGGTATTATCAGGTGATTTCGATTGGGCTAGGGTAGACTCTGATGGTGTATTGTAGGTTCATGGCTGCCTTGTTGTTTCCTTTTTTTAGTGATCAAATCCAGACCTTGTTGCATAAGGCCCGCTATTCCAGATACTTTATTCATCTGGGTATTGCAAGGATGTACAATGATCTGAGGCAACATTACTGGTGGCAATGTAATAAGAGGTCTATAGTGTCCTTCGTGTTTCGGTGTTTGAATTGTCAGTAGGTAAAGTTTGAGCACCAGAGACCAAGCGGTGATATACAGAGGCTCCCTATTCCTGAGTGGAAATAAGAGCAGATTAATAAGGATTTCGTCACAGGCATCCCCCGTACTTCCAGAGGCTTTGATTGCATTTGGGTCATTGTAGATTGATTGACCAAGTCAGGTCACTTCTTGCCGACTTGATCGACTTGGGATGCAAAGATATTGGCTGAGCTATGTCCATTAGATAGTTAGGCTTCATGGAATGCCAATATCTATCATATTTGATCGGGGTACATAGTTCACTTTGTGGTTCTGGAGGACTATTCATAGAGAGATGGGTACGGAGGTTGATTTGAGTACAGCGTTCCACCTACAAACTGATGGGTAGTCCAAAAGAACCATTCAGGTACTCCAAGACTTGTTGTGAGCCTGTGTGTTTGATTTGGGGGGTATTTAGGACAGACACTTGGCCTTGGCAGAGTTTTGTATAATAACAGCTACTACTCCATTATTCAGATGGCACCGTTTGAGGCTCTGTATGGAAGACATTGCAGATCACTCATTGGTTGCTTTAGTGGCGAAGAGGGCCGACTCTAGAGTTTTGATTGGCTCTATAAGACTTTAGACCGGGTCAGACTCATCAAGGATAGGTTGCGGGCAGCGCAGAGTAGACAGAAGTTGGCTCTTGAGTTTGTGTTGGTGACCGAGTTTTTCTTCGAGTCTCAACTATGAAGGGCGTTATGAGATTTGGTAGATGGGGAAAGCTTAGCCTTCGATTTATTGGGCCTTATGGGATTCTGCAGAGAATTGGGGAGGTTGTCTATTGAATTGGGTTACCACTAGAGTTAGCTGCAGTTCATCCAGTGTTTCCCATCTTGATGCTCCGCCATTATATACTGGACCTATCTCATGTGCTTCACCAAGGGTCGGTACAGATTAACTACAGTTTGTCCTATGTTGAGGAGCCTGAGGCCATTATAGGCAGGGATGTGAGGCAGCTCAGATCCAAGGATATTCCGTTAGTGAAGTCATTGGCCACGTCGACCAGTCAAGGAGGCTACCTGAGAGACAAAGCATGATATGCGGGACCAGTATCCATATATGTTCGAGCCTTCAGGTACTACTCTTTCCTTGACTTTTAGGAACGAAAGTCCTTTTTAGTGGTGGATGTTGTAATGACCCGCCTAGTCATTTACTTGACTTACTTCTTTTGTAGTGTTTAGAGCTCTCAGTTAGTTATTCCAACTCATTTACGACTTGCTGGGACCGGTAGTTCGGTGCCCTGGTAGCTCATTGCACTTTTATCTTAGTTTTTCTATTTTAAAGTTTAGTTTTGAAATAGTGGAACTCGAGACTGAAATTGTAGTAAATACACGTAGAATTGAATTTTGATAGTTTTACTAGCTTCGGAATACTGACTTTATTGTAGATGTACCATGAGTTTGTACTCTGGGTGTTTCATTTGGATTTTATGCTAATTTGTGGAAAATTAAAGTTAACCAAGTTCATTTTGGAGCCTGGTTGTTTTTTTTTTTTGTAATCGGAGCGTCGGATTGGAATTACGATGATTCCATCATATCTGGAATGATGATTTTTGGCTAGTTGAGTTATTAGTTTGCTTCCCGGGGTGTTCGAGCTCGTTTTGGGGTGGTTTGTGGAAGTTTCAAAGTTAGGCCCTTTTGGTCCTTTTGAGTATTAGGGTTCTTTTTGCATAAAAATCCTCCAATGGTCATTTCGTCGATTCCGTTAGGCATGGAATATATTTTCCAACCGGAATGCATATTTGGTTAACTGTTATTGGTTTCTGTATTAATTCTGAGCCTTCGGTTGATTATTTGTTGTTGCATAAATTTTTTGCAGAACTTGTTACTTAATGTGTCGCAACCCTTCTAGCATGATCGCGATAAATTCTTTTTCCCCAGCTAAGCGTGATCACATTGTCCGTGATGCGATTGTGCTAGTTCCTAGATTTATTCTAGCGTGAACTCACTCTTTTGGCGCGAACATGCCCTGCCAATTCACAGACAGATATAAAGCTAAGGACTTTGATTTTTTAGTTATTTCCCCATCTTATCTTCTATCAGATCAGTCTCTCTCTCTATAAAATTGTTGCCTTGGGTTATTTGGTGCTAAGGGAACTTCATAGAACGGTTGCTACTACCTCCCCTCCTTTGGTAAGTATGTTTCTTCTCTTTAAAAATCTTGGTTTTTTCCCCCTTTAATGGTTGCCCTTGGGGCTCAAAATTTCTCTCCAATTTTCTTCAATCATTTTCATTGTTGTTGTTCTTGGGGGTTGTTTTCCTTTCGTACTTTCTTCCCACTCAGTTTCTAGTGAGTTAACCCCTTTGATTTAGCTTGATTATTTTTCCATAAATTACACCTTCTTCCTTGAATAACTCTCGGCCAATTAAGGACCTTTTGTTGGTCCGAATGGGATTAAAATTGAACCATGTGTTCCTTGAGATGAGGCCTTCGTGTTGGTGTTTTTAGATTATTTTTTTAGATTGCTAGGTTCGCGGGCCTTTTTGGGTCCCACTTTCCTAACCGATTTGTATTTTTCAATATGGGTCTTAAACTTTATGTTTTGATCCCTAGAATCATATTTTGATAGTTCTGGGAAAATTTAGCTACGTTTAAAGCTTCGAGCCTACTGTGCACATATTTCGAGGATCTTCATCGGCGCTTAGGTAGGCTAGGCTTGCTCTTTTTCTTAGACTGGATTATTTGTACTGTACTTGTTATTATGGGTAGCTGAGTGGGTTGGGTACTTTAGGTTGGTTATTATCCCTTGGTTAGCTTATGACTAATTTACTGGTTGTTCTAGAGCACGTGTTGGGGTAGGGAGGATAAAGGGTCATGTGTCCCTGGTCTAGCCTTACCATGGGGTGGCTATAGACCTTGTTGACTGGTTTGAATTCCTATACAACAAGTACTATGAGTTGAGTTCTTAGCTGGTGGCCTTTGGCCGATCTTAGACTTTGATTGATACCATTTACCTCTATTGGCACTGATTATGCAGACCTAGGGTTGGCCAGGGATATGTAATCTACCTTGGGGAGGATTGATCGGCATTGTGAGAGCTTATACCTTATATTTCAGTTTAGAGGCGTGGTCCTCCGGGGTACAGACCCTGAGTTTGATTCTGATTAAGCTGGGATCCCTTACACACGATGTGAGGGTAATCTTTCGAGTCGTATGGTTGAGCATAATATATCCAAGGCACAGACCCTGAGGTTTATACTTGTTGAGTTGATTTCCCGTACTCGAGTGTGAGGCGCGGTCCTTTGAGTCGCAGAGGCCTAAGTTTTGCAGTGTTGGTACTTGATGGGGAGGCCTTGGCACCTTATGATAGTGCTCTATTACTTTCCAGCGCCCCTATATGCCTACTTTCCTATTATTTGTACCCATCGGCTTAAGGGGGGAGTCACAGTGGGTTTTGGTTAAATTTTTTTTACTTATCGATGAAATGGGACACCAGGTAGGTTTTTTGTGTTTATTTCTTGTACTTAACAAGCTGCATTTACCTTTCACTTTTTATATTCGGGGTGTACTAGTACGGTTGGTTGAGTGTTGGATTATCTGGAGCCTAGGTACGTTCACTTACTTTGGCTTCGGGTTTTTGGATGTTGTTACATTCTCGTACATGTCCACCATGCTCTAGTTTTCCTGTTGAATTGTGCTTATGCCCTGATGATACTTTAGCACGCCGATCACTGTTATTTTTCTAAACTACCTGCTAGTTTTACCATTTTATATTATCATTGGTCTGTGTTACTTCCTTGCCTTATTTACTTGTACATTATTTTTAGGTCAATTAGCTATGATGCCTAGGTACCTCATAGGGTACTCATGCTGAACTTCTATACCTTTTTTAGGGTAAAGATACCCTATAGGGGTCATCGGAGAAGTCGTGATTGTGTGGGTAGACACAACGGTTTGCAGAGATTACGGTGAGCTTTATCATTCGAGATGATCATGATTTCCTTGATGGTAACCTGCTTTATTTTTTTCCAAGTAGGCCCTGTGTAGTTTGCACTTTTGTAGGAGTTGCTTGTATATATTTACTGTTAGATACTCTGTATAGCAATTCCATTTGTCATTGACATCAGGTTTTGGGATATGGGTTGTATATCATTTTCTTCTACTTCCGCCTTTACTTATATTCATGCCTATGTTTACTGTTGTTTGCTTGATTTGAGTGTCTATAGCCCATAGCCTATGGCTTTAGGCTATAGTGTTAGGCTTGTCTAATGGAAGGTTGTAGACGCCATCATGATCTAGATTTTTGGGTCATGACACATCTAGATTATGTTTTTGTTAGTTGCGTGATTTCTGAAGTTCGTTTGCATGCTTTTGGATATTTTAGAGCAGTCCAGACATCTTTTATACTATATTTGTGAGCTTGTCTACGAACGAAGAGCAGACTATACTTATGAACTGGGATTATATGGGAGATAATTGTAATAAATAGATATCCTTAGGTTGGGATTTCTAGGTTAGTGCCCATGACCCTGTCCACTCTTTTAGTCCGTTTCTTGGCTACGTATACTACAAGAAAAATAGCCTTTAGTGACAAATGATTATGGTCACTAAAAGTCAAATTTTGGTCACTAAATGGCTTTAG
>JBDJHY010280176.1:0-10216 GCA_039654485.1 Withania somnifera
CCAACCTGTTTTACTTCCTCGCTTATTTACTCGCATATTATTCTTAACCCAATCGACCGATGATGTCTACTGGGTACATTGTTTGGTACTCATGCTGCACTTCTATAAATATTTTGTGGTGCAGACAGAGGCATGGGTTATCAGCATCGTGGTGATCCAGTTGACCTCGGAGATTGCAGTGAGCTTTGTCATCCGATCCTACTGCAGTTTCCTTCAGTGGCTTGTTTTATTTTGGTACACAACAGGCCCTGTATTTTATTAGCATTAGGGGAGACTTTATATTTTGTATGCTTTGTTTATCCGGTATAGTAGCTCCATAGGCCACTGACACCAGGTTTTGGGATTCGATTTTGTATGATTTTCTTGTTGGCTTTTGCTATTATGTATTGTTTGTACTTTCCTTTGCTGCTTTTGTTACTTTGAGAGTTTATAGCCCATTGTACATCGCTCTGGGCTGTAGGGTTAGGCTTGTCTGTAGGAGGGTTGTTGACGCCATCATGACCTGAGATTTTGGATCATGACAGTCGGGTTGACCCAGTGGGACAAAGTCCATTTTCCAAAATAATTGGTCTCCATATGGCATGATATGAATCATAATGGAGGTTTCCACTAAAAACTATTGTATCATGATATGCATCATGTCGTGATGTGTATCGTGATTCAACTTTAGCTATCCAGTGGTCCATCACGATATGCATTATGATGTGACAACCATCGTGATCGATCCATACTTAGTTTATTTTATCATTTTTCTCAATGGAACTTACTCGCACGCCTCCATTTCTCCATGTATCTGAAAATCAAAACAAAAATGTTAAAATACAATAAAAAGGTATTACAATACACTTCTTGGGTTGCCTCCCAAATAACACCTTATTTAACGTCATGGCATGACTCAACTCAACTCAAGCATCCATCATGTCGATGGATGTCTCCTTACGATCAACACTAGACAATAATGCTTGACCCTTTGTACGTTGACAAAAAAAGTTCTGTCAACCTTGTGATCCTTGAGTTCCACCACTCTGTGCTTAGTCAAACTCAGCACAGTGAATGGCCCCATCGATTTTGACCGTAGCTTGCCAAAAATAGCCTCAACCTCAAATTGAAGAGCAACACTTGCTGTCTAGTTTCAAATGTTTTCTCCATCAGATGCTTGTCATACCATATTTTGGTTTTCTTTTTGTACAATTTCGCATTCATAAGTATTTATTCCAATTCCTCAAGCTCATACAGCTGTAACATTCTCTCACCTTGGATACCTTAAAGTCAAAGTTCAACTTATTTATCGACCAATAGGCTCTATGTTCCATCTCTACTGGAAAGTGACAATCCTTCCCAAAAATTAACTGATACGGTGAAGTACCAATAGGAGTTTTGTACACAATTCTATGTGGACAAAGGACATCATCGAGCTTCTCAGCCTAGTCTTTCCTTTGTGCATTCACAGTCTTCTAGAGACTTTGCTTGATCTCCGTATTGGACACCTCCACTTGCTTGCTAGTTTAGGGGTGATAGGCAGTGGATACCTTGTGTGTCACTCCATACTTACCAAGAAGTGCTTTGAACCAAGAATTTCCAAAATTCGACCCCCCCATTACTAATAATAGCTCGTGGTATATCAAATCGTGTGAAGATCTACTTTTTCATGAACTTTTGTACTACTCTCGCTTCATTTATAGTTACTGTGGATGCTTCCACTCACTTTGACACATAATCCATTGCTACGAGAATATACTTGTTACCATGGGATGGGGGAAAGTGTCACGTGAAGTTTATGCCCCATGCATCAAATATTTCAATTTCAAGAATATTATTCAGAGGCATATCATGAAGTCTGGAAATCGACCCCATCCTCTGACATTGGTCACACTTCCTAACAAAAGCCATTGCATCTCTTAAAAATGTGGGCTAGAAAAATCTTGATGGAAGTACCTAAAGTGCATTACGCTCACCTCCATGATGCCTACCATAAGGTGAAGCATAGCATTTGTCTAGAATGTCACCCATCTTGGACTCTAGCACACATTTTCAATAAGATGATCATCCCTTACTTGTACAAGAACGGTTCATCTCAAAAGTAAAATCTACAATAATAACTTATTCATTTTTTCTACTTACTAGTCGCTCTAGGTGGAAAGACTTCACTTACCAGCACATTCACTGTATCCGCATACAAGGGAACTTTTGTATAGCTTCATACACTATTCATCCAGGATTATCCCATTTGATCTGCCTCTACTCCTCAATATGTGAATGATCTTCCAACCTTGACAGATGATTAGCAACTTGATTTCACAACCCCTATAGTTGCAAATTTCGAGGTCAAAATCTTATAGAAATAAGATCCATCAAATCAAACATGGCTTTATATATTTCTTGTCAAACAGATATCAGATTGTAGCATGATCCATATACATTATCACTTTTGTGGCCACCAAGTATGCCCCGAATTTGTCAAATGCATAGACCATCACCAACATGACCTTTTTAGTGATTGTATAATTACTTGAGTTGCATCAAGATTCTTTCTAGAATAATAGATTGAGTGGAAGATCTTGTCTTTCCTATATCCCAGAACTGCTCTCACAGTAGTATCACTTACATCACATATTAACTCAAAAGGTAGCTCCCAATCCAGAGCTATGAGTATAGGTTCTTCGGTCAGTTTCTTCTTCAGTTGTTCAAAGGATTTCAAGCACTCAGGTGAGAACTCGAACTTCACATCTTTTTCTAATAATTTGCATAGAGTCCTAGAGATTGTTGGGAAGTCACAAAAAAACCTTTGATAGATTTTTTCATGGAACAATAAACTACGTACTCCCTTCACTATGACAGTTAGTGGTAACACATCAAGCACATTAGTTTTCACTCTATCGACTTCTATACCAGCCTTGGATTCCTCGTAGCCAAGGAAAATGCCCTCCTTGACCAGAAAGTGGCACTTCTCCCAATTGAGCACCAAGTGAGTCTCTTCATGCATAGCACTAAAGATTATCCACCATATCACTAAAGATGGCCATCATGCATCATTTAAAGGTAGAAAGGGCATTACACAACCCAAAAGGCATGCGTTTGAAAGTATAGGTAATAAACGGACATGTGAAAGTAGTCTTCGCCTGATCTTCATGAACAATGGCAATCTGATTGCATCCCGAATATCCATCCAAAAAGAAAAAGTAATCCTGACCTGCAAGTTTTTCTAACATCTGATCAATAAATAAAATGGGATGATGATCCTTTCTAGTAGCCTCATTCAGTTTACGGTAGTCCATACAGATTCTCCACCCAGTGACTATGTTAGTAGAAATTAGCTCATGTTTTTCATTAGTCACTACGGTTATGCCTCCCTATTTGGGGACGCATTGCACTGGTCTGGCCCATTTGTTGTCCAATATAGGAAACACAGTTCCTACATCAAGCGACTTTATCAGTTGCTTCCGCACCACTTATTTATCAGCGGATTCAATCATATCTATTGTTGTACTCTAGGTTTATGGTCATATTCCATTAGAATCTTATGGATAAAAAATGCAGGATTGATTCCCTGAATGTCAGACATTTATCATCTTATTGCTTGCTTCCTTTTCTTTAGCACTGATAAAGCATTATATATTAGTGCCTCTGACAATTCGGTAGTGATTAGAACTGATAGAGTGTCATCTTCTCCCAAATAAGAATATTTTAGATGGCTAAGCAATGCTTTCAACTCCAACTTTGAAGCTTCTTTGACAGAAGGCCTTGGAGGAGGCCCAATAGGCCTGTTCAAGGTCTCATATTCTTTGAAATTTGCATGGATACTGGCAAGATCTAAATTTTGGATCAGAACATAAGATTAACCAACTTCTTATGTTTCTTGACCCATAATTGCTTTTGCTAGGGGGTCAAAGTTAACATGAAATGATAATTCATCATCTGCATCAAATACTACAATTGAAGACAATTTCTCATACCTCGACGGCAATTTCAAGGCTTTGTATACATCAGATACCTCAACTTTATCATGAGCCGTTATAGTGAGTTTCTCGATAACCACATCAGCGAATGCCCAACTAGTAGCTAGGAATGGATGTGCCAATTAGGACTTTCGGATCTAGTTTGAAGTCTAGAATAATGAAATCCACCAAATATATCAAGGACCCCACCTACACAACAGATCCTCCACTATACTAAAAGGTATAACTAAGCAGTGATCTGCCAGCTGCAATATGACTGTGGTGGGTCTTGGACTATCCAAAACCATTTGCTTGAAATAATATGTTGGCATGCTATTGATACTCGCACCCAGTTCACATATCCTGTGAACATTAAGAACCTAATTAATAGTGATCTAAATAGTGATGCTACCCGAATCCTTCTACTTAGTGGGCAATTTGTTTTGAATACGTGATGTGCATTACTGAGCAAGAAGTACTGTGGCATACTCATTTAAGCTATTTTTTTCCACAAAATCCTTCACATACTTAGCATATTTTTGGAATTCATGAAAAACATCAAAGGCAAGTAATATGAACCTGCCCTAGCAATTCTATGAACTTTTGGAACCCCTTTTTTCTTTGTGCTTTCTCAATCTCTGAAGAAATGGTGGTGAAGGTCTCACAGCAGATGCTTCTTCCCCAGAACTAGCATTTTTTTCATTACCGGTATCTGCATTATTATTTGTGCTCTCTACCTCTATGTTCGATTGACCTGCCTTTTGAGGCACTAACTCCTTCAACTGCAACCCACTTCTTGTTGTCACTACATTCACTTGTCTCGGAATTTGGTCTGTGTTGCTTGGAAGACCCCCTCGAGGCCTTGTATTTTGTGACACAACCATTTATCCCATCTGCCTTTCTAATTACTTAGTTGCTAGTTGTCAATTTTTCATGTCTGTCTCTAGCCTAGCTAGCCTCTCAATATCATGTGCCTGCCCACCAATCAATTTTTAGCATCTCTTTAGTACTATTGCTAGGCTTCACATTCTGCTGATTACCGAAATGTTGTTGATTAAACTTCGGCCCATGCTATTGATTAGGTTGTTGTTTTCTATATTGACCTTGACCCTGTGATTGTGATTGATTCTGATTTCCACCCTAAGAGAAGTTTGGATACTTTTTCCAGCTCGAATTATAAATGTTACCAAAATACTGCCACCCTGCTTCTCTCTGTGCATTACCCATATAATTGACTGAATTACGATTTTCCCTACATAAATTAGAAGCATGATCACTTCAACCACATGGTCACACCAAATGGCATCCTGAGATTGGATTGCGTTCCTTGCAGCCTGCTATTGCTACTTTCTGTAAGACTAAGTTAACATGTTATGAAGTGATGAAATTTTTTCCAATAATGTGGTGACGACTTCTAATTCCATGAGCCCTACAATTATTTTCTTCCCACTAGTTCTTAACAATCCCCATTCCAATCTGGATTACCTGTTGCAATCCTATTCAACTGAGTGTACATTGTATCATAAGTCTTTTCCAAGGACTGTCCTCCTGCTGTTGAATAAAGTAATATCTTAGAGTTAAAATTCCAATGCCTCAATAAAATTATGCAAAAAAACCTCGTTGGAATGATGATGCTGAGGGAAACTTCTAATCAGTGTTTTGAATCTCTCCCAAGCTTGGTAGAGATTCTTACCATAGTTCTGCCGAAAGCTCAAGATTTCAGTCCTCAGCTTTGTTGTCTTCCCAAATGGAAAGAAACGTATCAAGAACTTCCTTTCCAAGTCCTCCCAAGTAGTAATTGAGTTATGTGGATATGTAACAAGCCACATCTTCGCACCCCCTAGAAAGGAAAATGAAAACATAGTAAGTCTTACATAGTCTGGTGAAACTCCTTCTGGACTATAGGTATCACTGATCTCCAAGAAGAAGTTCTGTATATATTGTTATGTATCCTTATGTGAACTACCCACTAGTGTGCAAGAGTTGCACCATATTTTGTTTTAGCTCAAATATACCTCCAGGTGTGGGCTTGTGTATAGTAGAGGTAGCATTGGTGGCACATGGAATTACTACCTCATGAATTGTCCTTCCATCTGCCATCTCAGTAGGCACTACAACTACTGGATGCTTCAGTGTAACTGGATAAGAGAGTGCTGCATTTCTTCGATGTTGATGAACGAAATGATCCAGTTTCTTGCAATGGTTCCACAAATTCTTGTTCCTTGCCAAAATTGCGTTAGTCAATGTCTTCAGAAATTAAGCCTGCTAAGATCAAGTTGTTAAAAATTGAACAATATAAAATATCTACAAGAATAAAAAACTTTCTAATTTCCAAGTCCAAGACAAAAGTGCCAAAACTTGTTACGTCAAAACGTACACCAAGTGTACGCAATAGTACAAAGATAGGATAGCAAGGCATGGAAGCTTTCTGCTATATTTATGCTATTATAGGATATAGAAGAGTGACTATAAACACACAACTTCCACCCTCTTAGTTGAGTAATATAGAAGATCTTTCGAGTCGTATATCGAACCCTCAATGAGTTGAAATTAGTTTACTAATTTCATTAACTAATTCTTACATCACTCCTTACGCTCTTGTTCTACTCTTACATTGCCAAATAAATTCACTTCAGAGTTCTAGATGTGTTCTAATGGTGTCCAATCATTAAAATAGATTCAAGCAGTAGCGTAAGAACAATTAATATGAGAAGTAATGAAATTATCTACATAAAACCAACATTATCAATCATGTATTCAGCCACAACACCAGAACAAAGGTTTAGTTTTTATCCACAAAAACTCATAATAATCCTACCAATAGTCTTGTTTAACGTAAGATTACAAGAATAAAGAATAAAACGTAACCCTGGGTTTCTCTGTTGCCTTATCCACTTGGTTTTATTTCTAAAGTACTTTCAAAACTCCAAAATTCTTCCAAATTCTCCTAAAAAGGGTTATATAGTCGTCATATGGGATTACCCTTTTTCCCCCGACATATCCTAAAAGAAGACATCTTTCTAGTAAAATTAAAAGGGGATCACGATGTGATCCCAGTCATGATAGCACCCTTATCACATCATGATCCCAATCGTGATTAACTTTTTTTCATCATATATTCCTCACACAATCTCCAGTCATTTCCATCTTCCATTTCCTATTGATTTTCATCCATGGCTCCAAATATCCCCTAAAATAGGCTAATCATGTGGTTAGTGAAAGTAATGAATATCAATTATTAAGACACTCCAAAACATGTTATTGGTCTCAAAAATAAGCTAAAATATGGAACTTTAATGGCGTTAAGGATCAAGCCTCCAAGGACACTTAATGTCAGCAAAAGGTGATACTAGACCCCTAGACCCAAATGCACTCTCATAAGCTAAACCTCATGGCTCTCACACAATAATAATGCAACAACATAAGAGATATCTACAGCTAGCCTATGCCTTACACATGATCAACTAATCTACAACAAGCAGTACAAGACAATAATCCAAATCCAAGGGCAAAATCCTAAAGAAGACCCACACATCAGCGTTCTGCTACTTCCAGACTCACTCTTCGTCCATCACAAGGCCTATACTAGGTCAAAGGCATTATATTATACCGACACAGTTAGAAAGAGGAGATGAAGTAGAATAGAAGAAGCTGCCCAGGGTCACATGAACGACCTTAAAATCCCAACACACAGATGATTTTAATCTCAATTTTAAATGTTATGTACCCAGAGTAAGCCCTATGGAGGCTATCTATCATCCGACGAGTAGCGCACTACAGCTGATGAATATCATCCTGAATTTTAGTAAATGTCCTTGGACATCTCCAAAACTTGGGAAAATGATCCTAAATGTCAAGGCGAATCCAACGGTACCAATTATGCTATATTCTAGGCTTGGCCTTAAATTGGGCCTAAAATAGGCCCGCAAGGTCTGATTAAGAAATGAACTTCGCGACAGGGATCCTGGCATCACTAGGAACTCATGTTCCAAAAATAAGCACAATTCAAGAAAGAGAAAGGCCTCAAAACTGTTGTAGAATAAAAAAATAAAATGTAAAACTTTACATAACATTACATAATTAGCATGAATTACTGGAGAGTTTACGTACAGAGAGGAAATAAGGAACTCGACTACGGAGTCGAATGTCACCCAATATACCAAGTTGAAGCTAAAAATAGCTAAAATTGAAGGGTAGCCAAGATTGATCAAAGGGTCTTTAATGGTTGAAATCACCATATTTGAGGAGATTGAAGAGAGGAAAACTTTCCCAAAAACAAGGAGGAAGTCAAGAAACTCTATTAATCAAATAAGCTCAAGTAGTAGAATACTATAGTAATTTAGTGTAGAGAGATAGGGAGATAGGGGTTCAATTGATGAAATAACGGGGTTGAAAGACATATATGGATATTATACAATGAGGCGTGAGAAGGAAATGGCTATAGGATAGGTGAGTACGATCACGCTGGGATGACATAAACGTGTCAAAAGGATTTCTAGGAATTAGCGCTAACAGTGTTATGGTAGCTCGATTGTGCTAAAGGGAGGGGCTGAAAATTAGCGATGGTAGAGCACAATTGCACTAAATAGAGGGGCCTCCAGTAGTGCTATCAGGGCTAGCTGGATTGACTACTCCAAAGCTTGAGAGGAACAACCTGGTTGCTGTAATGCTCCAGAAAAGCAACAAACTTAGGGTCTATGAGCCCGCTTGGAACCTGATCACACAAACCAATTGTGCAACCACATCTGAAATGACATTCTAGACTCAATGGCATATTTGAAATTGTGATACGAGGCTATTTCGGGGGAATGTTAACCAGGTCAACACTTAGGCCTAAACTCTCTTATTTTTACGAAAATACTCAAAACCACACCGGGTACCTTGGGAAGCAAACCAACACTCTTCGTATCCCAAATTTTGTATTCCAGAGCTGATAGTGCCATCAGATTATTCATTTAATGCTTTGATCATTGAATGTTGGCCCAATCAAACATCCAATAGCCAACTAACTGTTGTATCATAAAATGAGTTAAACTCACAAGAAAGCTCTTGGACCCTTACCAAGGATCCACTCAGACCAAAATCCACATTCTGGAGCTAATGGAATGGTTGGAATTTGATTCCAAGATCATGTTGAAGTAATGTTTCCTACAGTTAATGAGTACCTTAATTTATGCACTAAACTAGGAAAAATTAGAAAATCTCATCGAACCGCCATGGAGACAAACTATCGGTTTCAACAGGTCATAAATGACTTGGGGCAGCTACTGGAACACTCTAGAACACAAGATAATACATAAAGTATAGAAATAACTGTAAGGATCATTACAACATCCACTATTAAAAGGGACTTTCATCCACGAAATTCAAGTAAAAGAAAGAAAATAGCAAAATAGATACTATGTATGTATCTCACTCTTGACCTCCAAGTGGCTTCCTTAATTGAGCGGTCCCTCTACTGAACCTTAATCATAGTTACCTCCACAGATCTCAACCTCCTAACATATATGGATAAAATATCTATCATATTCTCAATGATAAACACACTCTCATCTAATTGAATGGAATCCTAATAAAGCATATGAGACTCATCCAGGAAATAGCGTTGTAACATAAAAACATGAAATACTGGATGGATGGTTGAATATGTAGGAGTCAATTCTAGGTGTTGTGCAACATCATCGACCCTCTACAGAATCTTGAACGGTCCAATATAACTAGGGCTAAGCTTTTCTTGTGTCTCGAACCTAGTAACACCTCTGATAGGAGATAATCGTAGGAAGACTCGGTCACTAACCCCAAACTCTAAGGCAATATCTCTACAGTTCGTGTAGCTCTTATTCCTACTCTATGTTTCCCACAGTCTATCTCGAATCATCCAAAACCAGTCGAGAAAATCACATAGAAGGTTTGTACTTTAAACCCTATCCTTAAAACTGTCTAACCAACCAATAGGTGACCTGTACCATTTACCATACAACCTCAAACATTGCGATCTAGATGCTAGAGTGATAATTTTTATTATACACAAACTCCGCTAACACCATATGCTGATCCCACCTACAACCAAAATCCAACACACATTCCCTCAACATGTCCTCAAGTACCTGAATAGTCCTCTAGGACTGACCGTCATTCTTCTGATGAAACATTGAACTCGATTGAACCTCAGTACCCATCCCTTGCTGAATAGCCCTCTAAAACTTTATGGTAAGCTTCATGCCCCAATTAGAAATGATAGACACGAGAACCCCATGCAATCTAACCACCTCCTAAAGATA
>JBDJHY010280206.1:0-12871 GCA_039654485.1 Withania somnifera
CTCATTAAACTGAAGGGCGCCTACAATTAAGTACTCGACAAACCTCCTCTATCCCTTGATTGATATGGTAGGTAAAGTTACAAGGTATGGGGCAATAACCACCTCTAGGTCATGAATCAAAATCCTATCATGATGACACTTGCCTTATGCTAACTATACAGGTAAACCTCTCCATCAACTACAAGGGTAAATGTAGAAAATAAATAAAATAAGCGAGAAGATAGAAGGCCCAACACAAAAATCTAGTCTACACAACCACCCCAAAACCTGGAGTCACCATGTACAAGATACTAAAGTAGAATAATAAAGAAAAATTCAACAAAAAATACAATGTTAGTTTCAAAGTATTTTAAATCCACTATCATAAAGTAAAAAATAAATGAAAAGGAATCTACGAATCCACTGAGGCAATAAAAAGCTACTTCCTGAATACTCCAAAAAAACCATAGACTCAAAACTGAAAATTTATTTAAGATGTGTTGGGTTCCAATCCTACACAAAAAGTATAGAAAAATAAGGAGCGAGTTCAAAAAATAATGAGTACTCAGAAGCATCCTCGGCTGACACTAATATAAAGTAATGACTAGATCCTAACACCCAACACCTGGACCTCTAAAAACTACAATCTATAGACAGACGAATATACCCGAAAAATATCACAAATAACAAATAAAGGGCTAAGGTAGGTCTTAATAAATAAACTAGCATAATCAGAAACCAACAAAAACTAATCCAAATTCAAAAAACCATAGAAATAACATACGTGTACCAAATCCAAATCAACTCAAGTACCATAGTCTCACCAATAACTGATCTAGGTACATGCCTCCTTTCTCAATTCAACTCATGACACATGGAAAGATCCCACTAGTCATACTACTATCTTCCGGAAGGAGTCCTTTAACTCTACCTCAATTCCAGCTCACGAGTCCACCTGCAGCATGAAAGGTACATATTAAGCCAAAACATTTACTTGTGGGACGGTACTGAACATGGATAGGCTAAGGTAAAAGAAAAACTACACAATCTATTAATACTCTCCACTTTACTATTTCATTCATAACTAATCTATCTTTCTCAGCTCATCATTAATAATAAACTTTTTTCCAATACAATCATCATTAGGTTAATAATACCAAGTCCAATAATCTCATCAATATGTTCCAGCTTAGGCAACTGATACAATCCAACAAGAAGGAAATTAGCAGTTAAGATCTACAACAAGTAGAAATAATTTAAATAATCACCAACGAGCATAACCAAGCAAATAAAGTAAAATAGGAAGTATGATTTAACAAGTAAAGTCATTCACGTGACAAACAATAGTATAATCAGTAAGTGAAACAAGATAAGGAGCATGATTAACAAAGAAGTCATTTAATTAGTATGGAAAGTAAAGTGAACAAGTGAAGTAATATAAGAAGCAAGAGTAAAAAACTAGACAATTTAACAATGATGACAAATATAACCAACTATATGAAGTAAATAAGTCAATTACATGCATCAATTAATGAGTGAACTATGTAATACAATGTAATATCAACCGATATGATGCATGCCTATCTTAATTATACATACCTAATTCTAATTTATGGATAGCCAGGACCCATGGGAAAACGCTAATCTATATATATGAACTGGCATGGTCATCATCCCTCTGAATAATCACATTCCCAAAACTAGTTTGTATCAGGTCTTTCATATCTTCTTTGTTTTCTTTCGTATCATTTCATCATTTGTATCAAGATCCATATTTCCATATCAAACTTCTAATATCCAACAAAAAATAATCTATTTCATATGCATTTCACAAAAATAAAAATTCCAATTCAATAATCAAATGATCCCCCATATGGGTAAACACAAATAAATAAACTCCTCAAATAAAAAAAAATATCAAATAAAATATTACCTCAAAACAACTAAAGCCCACATATGGGTATAATATCCAATAAAGAATCAAGCCAAGTAGATAAAATCCTATAAAGGTATCTCAAATGCTGCATAGGTCTCAATCAATAGAAAAGTCAAATAATCAAATAATTTACATCAACTTTTATTCCTTTGTTTTAACTCCACATGCTTGCCTCTAGTATCTGAATGAATTCTCATCACCACACCCAGACAGAAACCCCCAATGATCCGCATTATCCCTAATTACATACAACTATCACATAATCTCCTAATTCACCTTGTAAGAGAGTCAAAGAACCTCAACTTGTCTTGAAATCAAAACAAACAAATCAAACTTGAGCTTTTATTTATCTCATTGCCTGCGAAATGGTGAAATCTAGTCAAACATGAATTATCCATAAGAAAACAAGGCCAATAATACCTATATTGCTATTTTAAAAATCAGCTAAAAAGTTAATAAAAAGTCGAATTCGAGTAAATATAAAATTTTCTTTAAAAATATGTTATCCATAATTTGGGGAATCTAAATACGAAATTTCATTAAAAATGAAGTAGGAATTGTCCCTCAAAATAAAAAAATACCAATGCAAAGTTTTACCAAAAATCCCAAAATTTCAACTTTTGAAAAATCAAGACTTGATGTTAAAATCATGAAATAAGTAATGGATAATGAAGAAATAATAATTAAAAAGCTTGCCAAGAATTTTCTCTCAAAAATTACTTTTGAAAATATCCCAATTTGAGTTTGCAAGGTCCAAAAATGAAAAATGAAGAAGAAGAAGAAATGTAACAGGGTTTTTATGCACTATCAAGGGTATACCTTTGTGACTGCATCCCCTAGACCATGTGATCACAAACGGGAAAATTGACCCCCATTAAATGACCTACGTAATAGCAATCATATGGTCCACTATCACAATGAAGGAAAAACCACAACTATATAATCATGGTAAGAGGTGTGTGATCGCGAAGGGTATCAAAGCTGACCTATTTTATCATGGTCAAAAGTGATGCAATCAAAACAAACCAACATATCAGGCACCCAAAGATAGATCACAGGTAAGAGGCCTTAAGGATTAAAACAATAAATGCACCCTCGGGATTCAATCAAAATACCATGCACACAAACCGTATATACTTTCCTATTAAATTCAATGTTTTGGAATTAATAGAACCATTAAAATACAGATCTGAGGTATCCTCGACTGGATATCCATCAAGGACAAACCTAAATAAAACTTTATCTCATCTAATGGTCTAAATTTATGATGAAAACCCCGAAACTAAAATCAAAGGCCTTTCTAGACCAAAACTCACATTCTGGAGCTGATAGAACTATTGAAATTCAATTTCGAGACTCAAAACTCTAAATTTTGACTAAAGTCAACCATTTCAACTTTAAATCCTTCAAGAATCAAAATTTCCCAAAATTTGCAAATTCTCATTCCAGTTCTCAAACTAACCGCACAAACATATAAAATATTATATGAGGCAACTCTCAAAAGGGAAAAATTGTTATTTTACATGAAAAGATAAAATTAACCTTAATGGTCATTAAGGAAAAGAGAGTACCTGAATCCTCAAAGAGTTGGGGATATATAGCATGCATGTATGACTCAATCTACCAAGTATCTTTTTTAATCGAACCATGCTCCCAGTGAACTTTCACTAAAGATATCTCCAAAGTCCTCAAATTCTAGACCTTACTATCCAAAGTAGCCATAAGATCCTCTACAAAGGTCAAATCTAAATCCAGTGTCACAAAATTAAGATGAATAATATGATAATCAATGGTAATATACTTTTGTAACATGGAGACATGAAAATAGGAAAAAAACTAATAGATTAGGTGGCAAGGCCAACTCATAGGCCACCTCTCCAATACGCTACAAGATCGCAAACAGGATAATGAACCTAGACTATGATTTCCCTTCTTTCTTAAGCCATACACCTTTCATGGGTGACTCTTTGAGAAACATATAGTATTTCTCCAATAATTTTAAGGTTCAAACTCTCCTATCAGCACAACTCTTTTATCTACTCTAGGCTATCAACTACCTACCTTGAATCACTCTAACTTTCTCCATGGAAATCTGTAACAATTCTATATCCAAGGACCTCACCTCTAAAGTGTCAAACTAAGTAAATAGGAGATCTACATTTCCTACCATATAAAGATTCAAATAGAGCCAAGGATGTTAGAATGGTAACTAGTTGTAGGAAAACTTTTCTAAAGGTAAACACTCATCCCAACAGCCTCTAAAATCAATCATACATGCTTGAAGCATATCCTCCAACACCTAAATCATCTGTTCAGATTGTCTATCTGTCTTTGGATGAAAAAATTATGCTCATATCCAACAGAGTAACACCCTTTGAGACAAAACTACCCAGTCTCCGATGCTAAAACTTAATCTGATAACAATTTAAATACTTGTCCATGAACTCTCTATGTATTACTAATAAATACTAACTCAAGTCATGATACGTCTTAGCTGCCCTTGGGTAAATAAATTACCTCAAACAATGAGCCTCTAAGATCAATCTAATCAAGTCACTTACCTTTGAAATATAAACCCGACATCTAATCCTCAAGACACCCTTAAGATCAAGTACCACTTCATTTTCTTCACCTCTCAATAATTTATCTCGAATGACATGAAATTTATCATCTCCAAATTGATTATTCGTAATTTGTTCTATCAAAGAAGATCAAGCCTCTAGATCAGTAAAAACCCTAACATCATCAGAAACCTACAACCAAACAAGACTATTGGCAAAATTCGGAACATCCCTAGCCAATGGTCGCTCCTCTACTCATATCAAAACTAGACTCCCATGCTAACTGAATTCCTGTTCAAAGCACCTTCCACTATATTTTCCTTACTAGGATGATACAAAATAGTCCTATCATAGTCTTCTAACAACTTAGTCCATCTCCATTATCTCAAATTAAGATCCCTCTAGCTGAAGATATACTAAAGACTCCTATGGTCAGTGATCATATTGCAATAAACTCCAAACAAGTAATGTCACCCAGCTTATACAAGAAGACCTCCACAACGAACTCCAAATCATGAGTAGGGTAGTTTTTCTCATGAATTTTTGACTACCTCAAAGCATAATCATTTTCACTTTCTACACTGGCACTCCGTCCAAACCAACTCTAGAAGCATCACAATACATACTAAATCTCTCACCCTCCACAGGTAAGGTTAAAACACGAGGTAAAGTTAATAAAGCCTTATAATTTTTGAATATCTCCTCACACGTATCAGACCACTAAAAATCAATATTCTTCTAAGTCAATCTAGTCAACTGTCACTGTAATAGAAGAGAAACCCTGAATAAACCTCCTATATTAGCTACCCAATCCAAAAAGTAACTATAAATATTAGTAGGGGAAGTGGGCCTCATCTAAACTCTGACTACAACAATCTTTGATAGATCAACCATCATGACCTTCTTGGACACTGCATGTCCTAATAAAGTCATAAAACTAAGCCAAAATTCATATTTTAAGAACTAAACATACAACTTCTTCGCTCTCACTATCTGAAGTACAATCCTTAAATTCTGATAACCAGACCTTAAATAAATCTTATTAAACACTACTACACTTTGCAGCTGGTAAAAAAATCATCAATCCAGGGAAGGGGATATTTATTCTTGATAGTCACCATGTTTAATTGCTGGTAGTCAATACATATTCTTATAGACTTATTATTTTTCTTCACGAACAAAACTGGAGCACCCGAAGGGGACATAGTAGACTTGATAAAGCCTTAGTCAATGATTCCTACAACTGTTCTTTAAATTATTTCAACTTTGTTGGGGAAATATGATATAGAGGAATAGAGGTGGGGTGTAATGACCCACCTGGTAGTTTACTTGCCTTTTTTTCCAGTATTTAGAGCTTTTTGTTAGCTACACCAAGTCCTTTACAAATTGCTGTGATTGCTAGTTCGATGCTCTGGTAGCTCATTTGCCTATTATCTCAATTTCCCTATTTTAAAGTTTTAGTTTTGAAATAGAGGAACTTGAGAGTGAAATTATGGTAAATGCTCTTGGAATTGAATTTTGTTAGTTCCTTAGCTCTAAAGTACTGACTTTGGTCTAGGTGGAGTTCATATCTCGTGGTTTTCGTTTTGAGTTTGGGCTATTTTGTGGAAATTTAGCCCAACTAAAGCTTATTTTAGAGCCTGGGTGGTATTTTGGTGATTGGAGCATCAAAATAAAATTCCAATGATTCTATCAGTTCTGGAGTAATGATTTTGGGCTAGTTGAGTCATTGGTTTACTTTCTGGGGCAGCTGTTGTGTTTTTTAGGTTATGGTTGGAATTTCTGAATTTTGGCCTAGGATGTTGACTTGGTCAGCAATATTATGAAACAGTCCCATGTCTTGATTTCATCTATGCTAGTGAGTTCAGAATGTCATTTCAGGTATGCATTCATAGTTCGTTTGTGTAATTTTGACCCTGAATACTAATCGAGTGGTATTCTGGGTTTTTTTTATATTGTAGATTTTTTCTGTCAAACAGTATATGGTACAGAAGGATTTTCTTTTTTGGATCGTGGAGAGACCTCACGCGATCATGTTTCTTTGATCCTACTACTCTCTGTGATTACATTCTCCCTTTAACGTGATTGCGATGAAGTTGTCCCCCTCTACTCTTCGCGATCAAGACTCCTAGTCATGTGATTGCAATACCTTGTGAAGCATCTCATCACAATCGCGACTCTTGCTCCACACGATTGTGATGAACAAAGGCCTGGCAATATATAAGCTTCTTCCTCGAAATTTCAGATTACTTTATCCATCTTTCCCATAAAATTCTCTCTTTCCAGCTGAAAATTTTAGTGTGTAGGGCCTAGTTATTAAAGGAAGAAGTGTTCCTACGCTTTCCCCTCATTCCCTTCTTTGTTGGTAAGTTATCCCCCTTCGTTTTACTGGTTGAAAATGGGGTTTTGTACCTTTCCTTTATAGTAATAGCTGCTGCCAGTATTTCTTGTTTCTTTCAACAAAATTGTGGTTGGTACTGGTGCTTGGGTTGAATTTATACTCGGTGATCAAGTTGTGTCTTAATTTTAGTGCATAACCCCCTCATTTTAGCCTTATATTCTTGTGCAACATTTTGTACTTTTGATTGCGCCACTTTCGGGCTTTTTGGGGGACCTCCGGTGGTCTGTTTGGTCTCAAAATTAAACCGCATATTTCTTAAGACGAGACCTTTGCACTAGTTTTTTTAGTTTAATTTTCTAAGTTGTGGGACTGTAGGCTTATTTTGGGGCTCATTTTTGTACCTGGTTTACAGTTTGCAATATGGGTCTTAAACTTCATATTTTGATCCCTATAATCCTATTTTGATAGTTTCAAGGATTTTCAGCTGCATTCAGAGCTTTGGGTCTACGTTGCATGTATTTTGAGAATCGTCACCGGTGCCAAGGTAGGATAGGCTTACTGTCTCTTTCTTAGACTAGGTTATTGGTACTGTACTTGTTATTATGGCTATCTAGGTGGGTCGAGAACTTTAATCTGATTGTTATCCATTAGACGGCTTGTGGCTAGGTTATCGGTTGTTTTAGAGCCTTTTTGGGGAAGAGAGGATGAGGGTCCATGTGTCCCTTGTCTGGCCTTACCACGGGGTAGCCATAGACCTTGTTGACTAGTTTGAGTTCCTATGTGGTGAGTATTGTGAGTTGAGTTCTTAGCTGGTGGCCTTTGGTTGATCTTAGACTTTGATCAATATTTTCTACCTCTATTGGCACCGATTATACAGACCAGGGTTGGGCAGGGACATGTCATCTTCCTTGAAGTGGGTTGACCGTTATTGTAAGAGCTTATACCTTGAATTTTGGTTTTGAGGTGTGGTCCTCTGAGGCACAGACCCTGAGTTTGATCCTGATGAGCTAAGATCCCTTGTACTCGTATGTGAGGCGCGGTCTTTCGTTGTAGGGCTGAGTATGTTATATTTGGGGGCAGACCTTGAGACTGATACTTGTTTAGTTTATTTCCTGTACTCGATTATAAGACGCTATCCTCTGAGTCCCAGAGGCATTATTTTTTCTTTGTTGGTACTTGAAAAGGAGGCCTTGGTACTTTATGATAGCACTCCATTACCTTCAAGAGCTTCTGTATGCCTACTTTTCTATTTTTTGTGCCCATTGGGCTTAACGAAGTAGTCACAGTGGGTTTTGGTTGAACTGTTTGTACATACCGGTGGTATGGGAAGCCAGGTAGGTTTTGTGTGTTTATTTTCCTATACTTAACTAGCTGTGTTTACCTTCTATTTCCTATATTTGGGGGTACTAGTATGGTTAGTTGACTGTTGTCTTTGTTGGAGCCCAGGTACGTTCACTTCTTCGATTTCAGTTATCAAAAGTTGATGCATGCTCGTACTTGTCCATCGTGCTATATTTTTACCTGATGAACCCTGATTATGCCCTGGTGATAGTTTAGCGCACCGATTACCATTAGGTTTTTGCACTACTTGCTAGCTTTATCGCTTTATATTATCATTGGCCTATTTTACTTCCTCACCTTACTTACTTGTACATTACATTTAGCCCGGTCAGCCTATGATGATGACTAGGTACCTTGTTTGGTACTCATGCTGTACTTACATACCATTTCCATGGTGTAGATATCGGCAAGGGTTATCGAAGATGCCGAAATCATGCGAATAGGTTAAGTGGTTGCGGAGATTATAGTGAGCTTTGTCATCTGAGATGATCGTGATTTCCTTTATGCTAACCTATTTTTTATTTTTGGATAGGCATGTAGTTTTTACTTTTGTAGGAGAGTTTTGTATATATTTTCTTTGGATACTCGGTATAGTAGCTCCAGTTTCCATTGACACTAGGTTTTGGGATATGGGTTGTATATCAGTTTCTTTTGCTTTTGCCCTTACTTAAATTTCTGCCTATACTTTTGTTGTTGGCTTGATTTGAGTGTCCATATCCTATTACGTGTGGCTCTGAGCTATAGCGTTAGGCTTGTCTACTAGAGGATTATAGATACCATCATGACCTGAATTTTTGGGTAATGACATGGGTTTAGTTCCCAACTCCAAATTAATACCAAAATCAATATATCTATCATGAGGAACACCTAAGATATTAGTAGGGAAGAAATTTAGGAAATCACTAGTGACTATAATAGACTCTAAAGAAGGAGTATTAGTACTAGTGTCACAAATTCAACCTAAATAGGAAACAACCCCTTCTTAACCAACCTCTAAGCATGAAGGAAGCAAAAAACTCTAGTAGGATAAGTACCTCTAGAACCCTTTCACTCCACCTTGGAATACCTGGCATAACTAAGGTAATGGTCTTGACATGATAATCCAAGACTACATGGTAGGGAGAAAGACAATCCATACTAAAAATATAACAAAAACTTACCATATCCAAGATGATCAAATCTACCCAAGTACTATACCCTAACAAAGCAATAACTCACGATTGATACACCCGGTCACTACCAAGAATCACCCACGGGAGTATAAACATGAATAGGAACAGGTAGAAAATCACACAATAGATCGATTGCAGAAGAAAATTTGGTAGATATGTAGGAATTTATAGATCCAAGATCAAATAACATAGAAGATAGTTAATGACATACTTGGATAATACCTATGCTAACTACATTTGAGACCTCAGTCTCGGGTCTATAGGGAAAGCATAGACATAACCTTTGTTTTTATTAGATTGTACTACCACTAGATGGTACAATAGCTCTACTATCACCCTTACCGATTATCTGTCAACCCCTACCAGTCTGTGATCTTCCCCGACCTTCTATTGGAGGTGTTAGTGCTCTAGCTAGATATGAAAAATAGGATGGGATCCCATATGACCTAACCATGAAAGTGCCTCATAATGTGACCTAGATTCCTACAAGAGTAACAAGACCTTGGAACCATGGACTACTAAGACAAACCAAATGAACTTGAATAACCACAATAAACTGAATATCTCTATTGAGAAGTCTACCCTGAACTAAAATATCCACAATTGGAATAACTTCCCTCTGACACATATATAGATGCCTAAGATGACACACAATTATGAAAAGAACCACCTCTCTTAAAGGAACCTCTACCTCCTGATATGGTACCAAAAAGCTGCTAGAAGTGCAGGGTCTCTTATCCCTAAATTCTCCAAACTCCTCTCTCTCCATCAACTCAACCTCTTTAGTGACCTCAACTACATCTTTAAAGGAAGCTCTTTGTCGAGCTACTTTGAACATAATTGTATAAATAAGGAAAGATAATCCCTGCATGAACCTGTAAATCCTTGAATTCAAAAGAATCTCCTCAACATACCTCAATGTGGCATAGAAAAGAGTCTCATACTCATACTCCACTGAATCAACCTCTCAAATCATTGCTTTCTCTCCTTCCCCACACTCCAATGGATAAATTTATCACAAAACGCCCATGCAAACACCTCCTAGGTCATCAAAGAAAATCCTATAGGTCTATTACTCATGTATGATCACCACCACTATCATGATAGACTATGTAGATGAGAGTAATGTAACAAACTCCATGTGTCTCAGCTAACCCTACAATCTCAAGCAACTCATTACATGTGGAAAAAACTCATGTGCATTCTCAATCTTTCCACCCTAAAACTAAAATGGATCTTCTTTTAGAACTTATCACAATAATACTATTCATCATTAAATAACATAATCTTAATTAAACAATTCCTAGTAATGGTTCTTTATCATCCCTATGAACCATGGGTGCATGTGATCATGAATACCTGCAACCTACTGCTGATCTGGGGTTTGGCCCCTACTCTATTTTGTGAAACCTGTGGAGTACTTGTCGTACCCATACTTGAATCATGTACTCTCTTAAAATCCCAAAAACCTCAATAGAGTACATTGAATAAGTGGTACAATTTCATCTTTAACGGGAACCTGACCCTTATAAACATCTATTCCAGGCTCTGAGGAAGCTGCTCTGGTTTTCCCCCTAGTTGGTGTTGTACCTTAAGCTCTACCTATTCCTCAACCTTGGGCTCATCCCCTACACATCTCACTCTAACTTAAACCATATCAACTGAGGTAGGGAAAACACCCTCTCTAACAACCACTATATTCCCGACCATCCGTTGAAAGAACAAATAACAACTCAAATTCTAAATGAAAAAACCACACAAGAGAAGCATAAATAATAAAAGGGAAGGTCTCTTAAAAGTTCCACAAGCTATCATGGATAAGTAATGGACATCTCCACACCAATCTGCGAGACACTAATAAACTCTGGCATGTACACTATAAGACCTATGAACATAGATTTCTAATACCAACTTGACATGACCCAAAATCCGGTAACAATGGTACCAACCTCACCTTACCTAGACATGTAAGCCTAGAAAACAACTACAAGGGGTATATGCATAATTGAATTGAGTAAGCTAGAAAATAGAAGTCCAATACAAATGTCTAGTCTACACAATCACTCCAAAATAGGATTTTACCTAAGATAAAAAAATGAAATAATTATGATACATGTCTTAAAGTTTCTCATATCCTCTTAGAAAGTAAGACATAAATTAAAGGAGTTCATGAAATCTATCAGGACAACAAGTAGCTACCTTGTGAATGCTCCCACAAAACCACAGACCTGGACTAAAATTATAGTCAAGATGTTTCGAGCTCCAAACTAATACAAAAAGTTTAGAAAAAGCAAGGTGAGTACCAAAAGCTATGGGTACTCACCAGTGTCCTCGGTTGACACTAATACAAAGTGTTGATGAAAACTTAAAACCCGACACACACTAAACCTAAAAATACTACAACTTGTAGAATATACCCACAAAATAACATGAATAAAAAATACATGGAAAATGGAGGACACAAGAAATAAATTCGTTTAATCAAAAACCAAAAATAATTGATCCCAATCTAATAGATCATCAAAATAAAATAAGTATACCCAGTCCAGGTCTACCTAAACTACCATAGTATCCTCCCTAAACTATCCAGGTGCTAGCCTCCCTTCTCAAGTCAATTCACAACTCATGGAAAGATCCCACTCGTAGAAGGATTTCCTCAACACCCCTTAGTTCCTAATGCACGAATCCACCTTAGGAAAAGGTTACATCATGGGATCTAACATATGTACTCATAGGATGGTTCTGAACATGGATTGGCCAAGGTAAAATAAAAACTACATAATCCATCAATGCTTTTCACTTCTGCTTTTCGATCATAACCACTCTACGTTTCTCAGTTCATCATTAATAAAAAACTTTTATCTATTGAATCATCATCAGGTCAATAATACCAAGTCGAATAATCTTGTTAATACGTGCTAACTTAGGCCAGTGAAACAATCCAACAAGAAACAAAGAGCCAATTTAATGTCAACAACAAGTAAAGAGAGTTTAAATAATTACTAAAAGTCATAATCAAACAAATAAAGTGGCACCAGAAGTAGGATTTAGCAAGTCAAGGTATCTAGGTGGAAAATACAAGTATAATAAAAATTTAAATAAGATAAGGAGCATGATTAGCAATTAGGCATTTAAATAGTATGTCTAGTAAAGTCAACTAGTGAAGTAAGATAAGAAATGAGAGCAACCTACTAGAGAATTCAACCATGATGAAAAATATAACAAACCAAATAGAGTGAATAAGCTAATCACATGCAACAATCAATGAGTGTACTATGCAATACAATGCAATGTCAACCAATATGATGGATGTCTGTCATAATAATACTCACATTCTTCCAATGTATGGATTGTGAGGGCTCATGGGGGTTATATATATATATATATATACACGGTCACTGATCCTTTGAATAATCACATGCCTAGAATCAATTTCCATCGGGTCTTCTCATATTATATGATATCCTCTTTATGATACCTTTTTATATTATTTCATCACTTGTCCGAAGATCCATATTTCTATATCAAAGATCTAACATCC
>JBDJHY010280218.1:0-10215 GCA_039654485.1 Withania somnifera
ATATACATGAAATGATCATGCCTCTTCTGATCCTTGGAAGTTATAACTAGAACTGCATGTTAGGATTGGCACGGTGGATGAACTATATGTATCTCTGGGACAGTCTATATGGGACTACTATGACCACGATGGTGTCAGCTAACCAAAAGGAGTTGGGTCACCTGCGCCACTTCTAGGGGTGAAATCTGACTCTCATCAATGGGGGCTATACCGAACACAACCATCAAATGTTATCACATAACTCTAAGAGCCTTATTTGAAGGCGGTTGAGCATGCAATAGGTCCTCTGCTAGTGTAGGCCCGTCTGAGTCATTTTTGGTCCGGCCTCACTAACGGGCTCTAGCCCTTCCCCGACCCTTATACAGAGTTCTTTACAGGGACGGACGAAAATCATCACCTCTAGTGGCTAACCGCGAATATACCGTCCATAAAAGAATAGGACCAATATTAGTAGCTAGTAAACAAATGAATACCTCGCACGACAGAGTCAACAAAAATCAATCCTATTAAACATCCTTGTAGCCATTCGAAAATAGAATACAGATGTCTGAGTACCAATCCGTGGGACTCCTGCTCCTAGAGCCAGAGACCCCTATCTGGTGCTCTAATAGCACTCAGTCACAACCCAAAGATCGAGTTATGATGGCTTCACAATCTCATCTTGAGACAATCCTAACCCTGGCCTGCAGTGAGTAGCGGCGGACTAGTAACAAGAATCCCAGAAAACTAAAAGAAGGTGATGAAAAGAAGAAGTACCAAAATAAAGGACACAAGAGTAAATATATGCTGACGAATCTCCCGAACCTGGTGTTAGTTATGTAGAACATCTATATACATAAAGTGTAGAACACAACCCTTAAGAAGAAAACACTACAAAAATATGTCTATCCAAGACCCAACTAGGAAAACTCCAGCACTGGAAGGACAATCGGTCAGCAAAGATGCTAGCTACTCACCGAATCTCCTTGAATCAAACTAGCAAATGCACTCGATCACATCCTTTTGAATAAATCATACCAGGACCTACATCAGGAAAATATGTAGAAGTATAGCATGAGTACCAAAAATATCGGGTACTTAGTAGACATCATAGACCCATCAGACATCAGTAAGCATAAATAATAAATAAGTCAAAGAAAGAGCAAAACAAGTAGCATAGTGGCACATAATGAATAACTCGAAAGAGGTCACTACCACAATATCTAGTAGGTGCAAGGAAATGGGTTAGTCATCATCGTAAATAGTATCAACTAATTGGATATAAGTCCCACTAATAGGGTGGGATATATACACTCACATACATAGACTTAGGTCACAAGAAAATTATAACTACAGGTAATATGTACCTGGAACTCCAAAGGAACTATTACGAGTACGAACCTAGCAGTATAGGACTGATGCCGATAAATAGCTACTAAAAGTAGTAGTAATGCTAGTAAGGAGCACGATTAGCCGCATCTTAGAGTAGAATCCCAAACTATCTAGTAATTATCACACAAGCCTATGATCAACCCAACGAAACCTCACCTATAAGTCCCAGGGAGTACAAGTCAATACAAGAAGATATAATAAAAAAAGGAGGGTAGGGAACTGTAAAGAGAATATCGGCATGTTTCCTCTCTGGGATAGCCCCGAGTCAAGAGAGACAATGTTAAAAGTATAACTAATTGTTAGATTCCCTCTCTAGGATTGTCACGATCAAGAGGGCTACAAAAGAGGTATGAAGATTTATTGCCGTGCACCTCTTTGGGATAGTCCCTAGTCAAGAGAGGGTATGGAAGAACAAATAATCATTTGCATGCTCCCTCCGTGGGATAGTCCCAATTCAAAAGGTTCTCGTCGAGGACTCTAACCGCTTACCATTAATATGAATGTTGGAATAATCCCTCTCTAGGATAGTCGCGAATTGATAAGGACCCACGGGGACTCAAACTGCATATCCTGAAACTAAGAATTGACATGCTCCCTCTCTAGGATGGTCTCGAATCGAGAGGGACCCACAGAGG
Source organism: Withania somnifera (assembly GCA_039654485.1). NCBI lineage: Eukaryota > Viridiplantae > Streptophyta > Magnoliopsida > Solanales > Solanaceae > Withania > Withania somnifera. Next base: position 2,007 of record JBDJHY010280218.1, read on the forward strand.
ACTCGAACCATACATCACTATTCCCCCATATACCCCTCCCCCAGTCTACACATTATGCTCCTAGCATAGCGACCCGGGTCGGCAGGGTCCGTGAAGGGACTCAAACCCGCATGCAAAACCTCAAAACAAGCCCAACAGTAGTATATTCATCAAGGAAAAACACTGGGGCTCAGTCCGTACATTGTATCTCAGTGGGTACCAAGTACTTCCATAAAGGCACAATTTGCATCATAGCAAGATTCCACTATTGTCACCTAAGCAATATCCCGAACTTATAGTAATTGCATGGGAATAGCCTCACATGGTTAGGTAAAATAGTGCTATGTGACTAATAACACATATACAAATAATAATTATGTGATAACCGCTTTCCATCAACACCCTTTAAACATACTCCTTCTAAAATATTTTAGCGCACACTCATGATACAAAACTAGTCAACAGGCGAGATTGGTCTAAGACCGATGACTAAAATCTATAGGATGAATGCCAAGCCCTGGGCATAAGGTATAACCTCCCCTAGCCCAAAGATGATCCCGAATCAAGGATAATCACACTAAAGGTAACACAATTTCCAAAGGCCCAGGTACATATGTATACAGAAAGAACTATAGAGCCGTCATAGCTCAGCCAAATACCCTCTCTCCCAGTCTCATACAAGACTAGGGTAAAATATCAACACATTAGGCTGCGAACTACCCCAACATAGCCTTCTCCGACTAGGTACAATACCATCAATCCAGGAAGCTACTACCCAGCATAACTATAACCATAAAAACATGAGGTCACAACATGAAGAAGAAAATAACCCAACATAGTCGTACCATACCAACTAGGTATGGGGTAACCACATAGGGCTACTAACAGACCGACAAGGCCATATCCTGCTATCTATAGCACCAAAAAGGTCCATAAATGCCATAATTACACATAATAACTCAGGAAAAACACCAATAATCAGCCTACCTAGATCAACTTTAAAGATACCAACCTATATCAGGGGATAGCTTCTAAGATCTGATCACTAGTTTAATCCCATCCCTAAGTTCACTATGGTCCAGAATATGCATATGATGATATACGTCAAAGTTGTTACTCCTCCCCAAGCAATACTACATTCCAGAGTCGACGTGAAATATGCGGGTAGGGCAGCACGCCCCCAGGGTGAGTAGTTAAGCTACAAGCAAGAAAAATAGGCCACAAGCTGGATAAATAAGCATATCGGGGCCCTAATTATTATCCAAGCCTCGAGATGGAGCTTTACCATACATATACTATACTAATACCCAATCTGAAGAAACTATATTATAGCTTATTTAGATTCTAGTAATACCTTCGAGAAGCATGCCGCAAATGTCCATGATCATGTACCAAGCTAGAAAGTATTCAAGTCTAGAAAAAACACATCCCACGTGTCAATACTAGGAAAAAAAAAAGACCCACGTTGCTATATAAATAGAGGGGTAAAACTCCTAACTAAAATTAGGTCTCTAAACCCTAATAGCTCGAAAAAATAAAATATTTATAACAACGCGTAGAGCACCGCTTGTACATCATACTATACAAAATAGAGCTAAATTTAATAATAGAGCAGAAAGATATAAGCCTAAGAAGTTTCTAAAATAAAAAAACAAAAAATTACCTGGTATGATCGTAGAATCACCATAATGCGCTTCTACAAAGTAGAATTTAGTTAAATCTCTTCAACAATCCTTAGTGTATGAAAGAAATTAGCGGGAAAATGGGGACTTTTGATGAAAAATAAAGAAGAAAACTGGAAAAAATAAATTTATACCAAAAAGCACCACTTTGACCAATAAATCAAATAAAATGGCCGATTTATCGGCACTAGCACTGATTTATAAGTCTAAAAGGCCGAGTCCTCATGGCCCCCACCTCACAAACCTGTGGGAAAATATTTCAAACCGCGTACAGAATGAAAACGGAGTCCAATTATGACACTCAGTGTATGAAATCCTTATGTAAAAGATATTCTGGACTCAACGGAATCAACGAAAAGGTGATTCGAGATCATTTAACTGAGTTAGTCTCGAAAAAGTAATAATTACGAAGGAAATACACCATGAGCACAGCCCGGGATCCAACCTACTGATCCTTGGAAATAGTAAACGATCTAGGGTGGTTACAAGGATGATCTAAATACAAGAAAGTCACAAAAAATATGAAAAAAATCTCGAGGGTCGTTACACAATCCCTCTTCTAAATTAAGTGGACATGAAAAACTCTTATCTTTAGTCATAGAATTTGAGTTTTGAAACAAATATTGAATGTTAAAGCTTGTATAACTTGTTTGTAGGATAAGGTGAAATAGTTTGTTGATGAAAAAATTCAAGAATTGAAGAGAATGTTGATATGGACCCTATTGTGAATGTTGCATTTCTTAAAATAGTGGGAGAAAATTAGGATATTGTTGTGGTCAAGGTTTAGGTGTTAAGCCTTTAAGTAGGAAATCCATGAGTGTGATTCAAAAACAACTACAAGCACAAAAAAGGGATGACAGAACGTAGAATGCAAGCTAATTGAAGTCAAATCATCTTAAGGAGGAGAGAAAAAATCAAGAACTCATGGAAGCCTGTCTAGCGCATGAGCAGAAAATGCTAAAGGAAGGCATAATGGGACTGTATCCCATATCAAAGTGACTAGTTACTTAACTTAAGTTATTAAACATTTAATTAATTATTTCCTTTTCTGTAGCTATTCAAAAACTATTTACATTTAAACTCTTGAAGAGAACCATCCAACATGATTAGCCACACTACACAAGCATTTGACAATAACCCAGTCAGGTGAACCTATCTTACCTCGGCCTTGGCAAAAATGCTCGATAAGCGTGCAATACTGGCCCAGAGAAACGAACACACCTGGGATCTCCTGAAACCATCAAACTAGATATCCAAGGATTAAAACATGAATAACGACACCCATATTATCAAGTCCAATCTGGGTTAAAAAACGGACTTAAAAAGGAACCCACAAGCCCCACAGCCTGAAATATAAACTAAAAATAACCTCACAAAGGCCTTAGCTCAAGGATCGTGTGGTTCAAAAAAAGAGCAAAATTAGACCACCTTAAGGTCCTCAATTGGCCAGACAAAATTTATAGAAAAAGTACAAAATATTTCAAGGATCAAAAACGAAGAATTAGGCATGCTATGCATCCGGGACTGGGTGTAAAATGATCACCACACAATAATTACCCTACCAATAGCCCCACTATGCAAAACAAACTAGGAAATACTAAATTCCATACCTAAGGAACCAAAGCTCCATTAAATCTCACTTGAGATAAAAGAGGAGGAAGGAGGTAGAGGAAACTTATTGAGAACGAAAGAGAAAGCGATGTGTATGCCCCACGAAGTCCCCACAATCGCCCCATTAAGCCCCCACAATAATACACTAGCTTAGGAGTGATTTTAGAAGAATAAAGGGTAAGAGAAATAAAGGAGGAAATGAGCAAAGTGTATGAAATTTCAAGGTCTGGCAATTTTATAACTGACTACAACCCTGCATGATCATGCCAAACGACTAGGTCTCAAAGCAGCACGATCGAGGTGCCCTAAGCGTTGTCACGTTAAACAAAGAAAATAAAAAGTTACCATAATCACATTTCTAATCCGCGATCACGCTAAAGGTAGGAAACTCAGATTACCATGATTATAGAACATGGGCACTATCGCACTGAACACCTAGATTCTGCAGAAATTTGTAACAGTTGAATTTTCCAAGAAGGTTGAAAATTGAAATGGAGTCAAACAGAAACAAGAAAAATATGCATATTGCATGAAAAACACATTCCAGACTCAACAGAATTGATAAAATAGTCGTCAGAGTTCATTTGAATGAAAAGGTCCCCCAAGCCAAATCTAACCAAAAAGTGTCAAATTTCTAACCTTCCACCAACGCACTCAAAACAAGTCTCGGTGCCCCAGGAATCAAACTAATGGCTCAACTAGCCAAACTCATCATTTTAGAGATGAGGGAATCATTGGAATTCTTATATAGTGCTTGTATTACCGAAATCCCACCAGGCTCTAAAATGAGCTTTGATTGAATTGAATTTCCAAAAAACTACTCAAAATCAAAATGAACATCCCAAGACACAAAATTAAGGTCCTTCCATACCAAAGTCAGCATTCCAAATCTAATGAAACTGTCTGAATCCAATTCCGAGCGCATTTACTAAGAATTGACTTTCAAATTCGATTATTTTAAGGTTAAGCCTTAAAAATAAGAAAACTAAGATAATAGGCTATAGAACCACCAGGGAACCAAACTAACGGTCTCAGCAAGTCATAAATGACTTGGGGAAACTAACAAAAAGCTCTAATCACAAAAAAAAAAAAACTTAAAGGAAAGTAAATGACCAAATGGGTCACTATATTGTATTACTATTGATTGGGTTGTTGTATCATTATAAACTGTGCGCAGGCTGTATTATCTGGGGTTGGATGGATAAGGGGAGGATTATCATTTCTTCTTACATAGACCAACTGAGGATGTTGTTGAGTACTATTGTTTTGTACTTACTTCTTGTTTTCTCTACAATCTTTTGTATAGGTGTTAAGCCCTGGACGTCTCGATCTTCGTTTCTTCATCAGTATAAGAGCACTTAGAGATTGTCCAAGGTAGTTACCGGTGCTTTCATAGTGCCGAGGGAATCCTTATTTTTTAGTTTATTGTGTATTTACATTTTAAGGACCATTTTGAGACTCTTGTATTTTCCATGGTATCAAATCTTTTGGAGGCTTTGTACAGTGGCTACCTTTTCTTAGGGGTAGTCTTTTTGTACAAGGAGTTTTTCTTATGTAATTCTATCGTAATTTTATTATGATTTTTGTTTCCTCTTTTATTTGGTTTCCGCTTGTTATTTCGTGAGTTAAGATGACCTATTAGGATAGGAAGGTAGGTGTCATCACAGCCGAATTTTGGGTTATCACACAACATCTCCACCATCCTCATCAATACTTAGACAAAGTTTGAACCTCCTTTCAATTTTGTTTCCAAAGGTGTTGAGATCATCAAGGCTGAAACTTGAGGTGAGAAGGAGGTCTCAAACAACAATAGTTACAGATCCTTGACAGACTTGTCATTCTTGTCAACATCAGCTCTCTTCCTGAGTTCACCCATGATGGTATTCTCAAGATTGATATCTATGGACGTCTTGCTAGATATGTATCCAACCTTGCTAGTGTCCCTTGGAGGTTGTGGCTTCATATTTCTCTCGATGTTGGTAGTCCAAAAATTTTCTTTAGTAACCAAGAAGCAAGAAAAATCCACTACACGGTAAGAGATTACAACTTAACAATGTCACCTTGAACATCATTAATCACCTTGCGCAGGCCCTCAAACTTCTCCTTTAGTTATTCATGCTTTTTCTGATCCTTGTCAGTCTCATGAAGCTTGAGGACTTTGGTTGTAGAAACAAGCTTCTTACCCTCAAATCCCTTCAATAGACCAAGTGAATACTCATCCGTAGCATCAACCTTGTAAAGAACCTTATAACCCTTCTTCTTCATCCAATATACCAACTGAATACTCGTTAATAGCATTGACCATGTAAAGAACCTCATAGCATTGACAACCTTTTTTCTCTCACCAGTAACGTAGTAAATATCATTATGGCCTTCTTTCATCCTAGTAACATCGCCTTTCAAGCTGGCAATCTCATCACCACTTTTTGTAGAGTGGTATCTTAGCAGTTCAGCAAACTTAGACTGTTATGTGAATACAAAGCTTGAGGTTCTTTAAGAAGGCCTCATAGAACTTTTCATAGTCCTAATAGTTCCGATTGAATTGCTTGATGATAGAAAAAGTGGTCATCTCAAGTTGGTCATCTCATCGTCACTTTTCGTAGAGTGGTATCTCAGAAGTTCAGCAAACTTAGACCGTTATGTGAATCCTCATGGATACCATGCTTGAGGTTCTTTAAGAAGTCCTCATAGAACTTGTCATAGTCCTCAGTATTTTAGATAGAACAGCTTGATGATGGAGAAAATGGTCATCTGCATAAAAGAAACATGTAATTACATAATCTGAAAATCTGGTGTTTAATCAAAGCAATACATCACATAGACATGAATCTGAACTTGTGCACATTCATCAGTTACTTTGATATTGCACATTAAAAATCAGAGAATTTATAAAACGGTCATTCTGGAGTTCTTAAAATTTAAATCATAAGTATGTTTTATGTCCGATGTTGTCCTTAAGTATGACATTGATATTCAACTTAAACCAGAAAGTTCAATTTACAAATGGAATGCACTAAAGAAAGGGTGTGCTTGGATTAGAAAAACTTCTGGTTTTTTATTTGATTTGGAAAAATTCATTTTTGTTTTATTTTCAAAAAAAAAAAAAAAAAAAAAAAAAAAAATTGGTTTGGGTTCAATAGGAAGGATTGGTTGTCTTTTCCTTTTTCTTGACAAATATCACTGAAATCCATAAGTATTTTTTAGGGCATCACATGTGCAGGAGCTTAGCTTTTAAGGAGCTACTATGACGCACTCTATTTTTCTACAACAGTGATTTTTGTTACGTTTTAATATGTACTTTGATATTTTTTTGTTAAAATATAATTATTTCTTTTTACAGGATGAATATGTGTAAACCATCACTGCAGTAAATATGGTTCATATATGCACAAGGGATTAGAAGAAGATTAATTTTAGATTACTATATATTAGTATTAGAATAGGATTTAATAATCGTGGATATATGGTGTTTCTATTTTTTCTTTTGCAAGTAAACATATACTTTTTTAGGAGTATTTACTATTCTAGACTAAATATTTAGTGCATGTGTTTATGTATTGACCTTTGCAAACATATATAATTTACTAATTTATAAATAGTTAGATTTATTTTAATTTTTTCTTACAAGAAATGTCAATTTGTATATAACAACTAGTAGTAAGTTGTTGCTAAAGTTATACAATGTAAAGTATTTTTGGCAAAGAAAAATTTATGGTCAATATAACAATTTTTTGGTAGGACTTTTTATAACAGATTATTAACTGACTCTTCTGTTAATTTCTGCAACAATTAGAATTGTTGGTGAAAAAATAGATTTGTTGTAACGATAATTTGTTGTTGCTAAATAATTTTATAAGATGATGTTTTATCAACCAAATATAACTTATTGCTAACAATATACTTGTTGCTTTAAGTTGGGTTTTAGCATCAACTTTTTTGGGTTGTTGCAGAAACTCTTTGTCAACGGTTGTTTTGCCACAATATGCAATTATTTTTTCGTTGTCGTCAAAATATGTATTGCAACAACATTCAATTTACTTCCATCTGTTTCATTTTTTTTTTTTTTTTTTTTACTCTTGTTGTTGCAACTGTAGTTACTATATTTATTATTCTTATGATAATCATATTATAGATATACTATACTAAAAGTGAGAAGCTCTTATATTTAAAACTGAACTATAATTTGTCTTGTGATAAATTAAAATATAATTAAATTTATTTCACCTTTAAAATTTAATTACATTTTAATTCACTCTCAGTATGATCCCATCTAACCATGTTCTAATTAAATATATAATTTACAATAAGGAACGTGGTTCGGTGGAATCAAACCAATAGTGTATTATAAAATTCATTTACACAATCTTTTCACCTTCTAACTTCATCGCAGGCTGAAAATATATAATTATAAATTTATAATATCTAACTTTTCACATTTCATCGTCCATATAAGTGAAACTTATTTCTCCATTAACCATTAATTTAGCCAACGTACATTTCATTAATACAACGAAATCTTTAGAATTTAAAGAGTTGCATTAACTAATAAAATATGACTTAACATATAATTAGGAGACACATGGTACGGAAGCCCGATAACCACCTAGAAAGAGGCCCAATAACCACCTAGAAAGAATTAAATAAAGGTTTCATTTATCAAGAATACTTCATGGTAGCAATTCTATTTTTGTTGTTCTACTCTCCTTTCTTTTCCAATAACTTTTTTGGCAGGATGCGACCTTGAAATTTAAAGGAAAAATATGACATTGTATACCTAATTATGAATGAAATATAACAAAAAGACATTAAAAGACTCAAGTAGATAACTTGCTGAGAAAATGTGATGTATGGCTTGGGATTGAACAAAAACTGAAAACCAGTCAAGAAAAAGTCTGGTAGCTTACAAAGATGTTATGCTAGCAATAGTATGTACTTAT
>JBDJHY010280229.1:0-10215 GCA_039654485.1 Withania somnifera
TGCACACCAAAGTGGGTTTCACCCTGGCTTGCCACCAAGTCGGGGCTGTGCCTTCTATGGACCTGTTCAAATATTTTTTTACTTTAAAAAACTCTGGTAGTTTAAGAGGGTGGTACTTTTTTCGCGCACTTTGTAGTTTTATGATCATCCTTCCTTCCAAGGTGTACGATCGGAAGGGAAAATTTTCTTTTTTAGGTTAGACGGACGCCATTTTCTGTTGGATTGGAACTTTTGTTGGATTAAATATATGAAGCCTGGCAGTGTGGATCCTTTAGATCTCGAGCTTGTAGACATGATTCTTCCTTACCATTGTCATTTCACCGATGCCGACCTGTTACAGGCATGCATTAGTGCTTTTAACACGGGTGGTGAGGTGCTACCGTACGAGGAGGTCCCACCTGAAGGGGACCCAAGTAGATTAGAAGTCTATTTTTATAGAGGTGTTTTTAGTAGATTACCTGAACTGACCTTTTTTCTTTCTGTGTTTCAGTGGTATGTGTGAGCCTTGTGCCTAAAAGGGGGCGTTCCAGCCCTTCTACTAAGCCGACCTCAGAGCTTGTGCTGGCAAGGGCGTGTGTTGATCCTCCACCGGCTCACTTGACCGAAGTTGTCGACCTTGTTGAGAAGTCCGAAGGGGACCGAGGAGATATTTTGGTTCTTGAGCCCAGTTCGAAGAGGCCAAGGGTCCCTCAGGTGGTCCCTGCTGAGGATGTGTCTCTGGTCGACTTCAGCAAAGTAAGACGCCTTTTTCTTTCTCGTAGTTTTACTTCGAGGTTTTAGCCCTTAATTCCCAATTAATTTGCCTTTTTCTTGCAGGCTTTGTTTATGACGGCATCCACCTTGGTGGAGAGGGTGAGTGTCACGACCCGATTTCACGGATCATGATGGCACCTACTATACCACCAGTAGAAGAACCAAACCCCGTAGTCCGAAGCCAAAGATGAAGAGAAGGACTACTATATTAAATACGAAATTATTTCAAAGAATCAAGTTAATAATACTTTACGAAAGTCTTAAAGAATAACATAATTTACCCAAAATCTGGTAACAGTGTCAAATGAACCACTAAGTACGAAAATGATAAAATTAAAGTGAGTGTAGTATAAAGATGTCTCCGAAATATAATAGAGATCAACAAAACATAAGTCCGAAGAGAAGCAGGAACAAGCTGGACGCCAAGCTCACCGTGAATTTCTGATATGAATAAGAACCGAATGAAAAGTTGTCTGTATATCACGAACGGGAACCTGTACTCAGATCTGCACATGTGCAAATGTAGTATGAGTACAAGCTGCCGAAGCAACTCGTAACCCAGTAGGCTTCGAGGGCCTACTAGGCACCTAATAATAATAAAAGCAGTAAATAACAAAGTACAAGAATAGGGTCACAGAAGCAAATAGTACAATATGTTAACTAGAAACTCAATTCACATGGATGGATATCGTTAGTTAACCACATCACAGGATCTCAGACAATGAAAGAGAACGTACCCAACATCCTTACAACAATATATGTGAAATATAACACAATAAATGAGAATCAAAGAGGATAGGAGTAAAACAAGGTCGATATAACGGTAACCTCATATGAAAGGATAAATAACTGAATAAGAGTGTAAAGCACTTATCCCACATAACATAAAACAGCCTACCTGTTGTTCGACGATAAAGTGTTGTAATCTCATGAATATTGCTCAAACTGATATTAAATGATCTCTGAATGATTTGAAACTTGCATCAATGAATTCTATATGTTAATACAAGTCTAACGGTGTATTTTATGCTAAGTTCCAAACTAGACCCAAAATCGGGCCTAAAACTAGCTTGCAGGACCCGCTTGCCGAAACTGTAAATAAATTTTACAATGGGGTTCCCAATGCTACCAGGAACCTGTGCTCCAAATTTGAACACAATGCAAATGCAAGAAGGGCTTCAAAGCAACATAGACAGATTTGACCCTAAAGTGGTCAAAGATTCAATTTTTACGAATATAACATTGGAATTATGATGAATTAATAATCTTAGGAGTAATGTATATTCATTAACGCAGAGTTATATGAAAATCAACAAATTATGAGATGATTTCGTCAACCTCAACTCTTGGTGCCATTAATGGTGGAAAACTAAGAAAATTAAGAAAGAAGAAGAGAAGCACTTACCCAATTTCGTGTAAAATTGAAGGGGAAACATTGAGAAGATTTTCCTTGGACTTGGGATGGTGTTTGGGAATGTATTTTTTCCCTAGAACTGAGAGAATTGAGTTTTTGGTTGAAATAAAACCTAAAAGGGTGGTTGCAGGAATTATAACTGCCAAGCGCGCTTCATCGCGATTGAGTGGGCCCACCGCAATCACGCTGAAGGAGATTCTTACTCATCGCGATCGTGCAAAGAGTCCGTGATTGCTCGATGATGGATACAATGGTGCAGAGAGGAAAAATTATACATTGTGATCGCGCATCAGTGACTGCGATCACGCTGAAGGACCACTACACCAGTTGCTTGCAGATTTCCTTCTATAATTTTACAGATTTTACACTAGGGGTTCAGGGATCAAACGAAGTTCAATTTTGACAATCCAAATATGCAAAATAGAATGGAAACAACATCTCAAACTCAATAGAATAGACGAAACTAAAATCCGAGGTCGTTTACACAAAATGACCCCTCAAACCAAAAAAAGTCAAAAGTGCATTTCTCCGCCAACACCTCAAAAATGCAACGACAAGTCACAAAAATCATACCAAACACCTCACCTAGTCTAAAATCAACATTCTAGAGTTGTTGGAAGCATCAAAATTCCAATCCAACACTCCGAACATCAAATTACCACTCAAGCTCCTCTTTAGGCTTTAAACTTAACTTAAATCCACAATTTCACATAACTTTCGAACGGAAACTCCAAAAAACAAACTTAAGGTTAATCTTTACTTTGTTTGGTATTCCGAAGCTAACGAAACTATCGAAATTAAATTTCAAGATCGTCTTGAAGGAAAGTTGACTTTGGTCAATGAGTACTTAGTTTTAGGCTCGACTAAGTCACCAGGGATCCAAACTATCGGTCCCATCAAGTCATAAATAACTTGAGGCAACTAGCGAAATGCTCTAGAATGCAAAATGTCACATATTTATCATAAATGACCATGAGGGTCATTACACTAACTTATATCATAATCCTTAAGCAGCTTCAATTATTTTCTCTGATAGAGATTCAGTTCTATCTGACAGAAAACATTTTCCAAACTTTTATTATTAGTGAACACATCCACATGAACACCATACAAGTAATGTCTCTAACTTTTTAAACAAAACACAATAGTTTCCAACTCAAGTTTATGAATTGGATAATTTTCTATATGAACCATAAGATTCCTGGAGGCATATTCAATCGCCTTCCCATTTTGCATCAGAATACATCTAAGTCCAACTTGATAAGCATACAATACACCACAAATTCCTTTGTACTCTTGTAGGGTTAATACTAGAGCAGAATTCAGTCTAGTTTTTAACTCATGAAAACTTTTCTCATAAAGATCATACTGACCTGATTTGACCTTCTTATGCATCAACCTGGTCAATGGGAAAGATATGGAAGAAAATCCTCAAAAAACCTCCAATAGTAATTAGCCAAAAACTCCAAATATTTAAAGGAAAGGTGGGTATTGGCTAGTTTCTTCTTATATCTATTTTTTGAGAATCAACCTAGATACACTCATTGGATATAACATGACCAAGAAACGCAAATGATCTTAACTAAAACTCATACTTGAGAATTTAACATTAAAGTTGATCATACTAAAGGGTTTAAATGAAAACTTTAAAGAGATTGGAATGTTCCTACTCGCTTCTAGAATAAACTAGAATACCATTTATGAGACAATCATGAAAATCTCGAAGCACTGCTTTAACACCCTATTCTTGAGGTCCATGAAATCTACATGAGCATTGGTCAAATTGAAAGACATGACCACAAACTCAAAATGGCCATATTAGGTCTTGGAAGAAATTTAAGGTATACACACTCCCTAACCTTAAGCTAATGGTAACCTGGCTGGAGATTAATTTTTGAGAACTAATTGTCACTCTAAAGTTGATTGAACAAGTCATCAACCCTAGGGATAGGATATTGGTTTTTGATTGTTTCTTTCTTCAGCTGATAGTAGTCTATCAAATTTTAAGGGATTCATCTTTCTTATGAACGAATAAGACAAAGGCACCCTAGGGTGAAACACTGGGGCTAATGAACCCCTTATCTGGGAGGTCAGCTAATTGATCCTTCAACTCTTTAAATTTAGTTGGAGTCATTCTATGAGGTGGAATATAAATCTACTGAATACTAGATAAGGTCTATACCACAGTCAATCTCCTTTTCTGGAGGGATTCCTGGTAGATTTTCAAGAAATGCATCTAGAAATTCACTGACTACTAGAACTAAATTGATACCTAAGGTCTTGGGCTCAGATACCTAACTGGACTAGGTGATAAATACACCCTTTGGAAATTATTTTCCTGTCCTTTAAATAAGAGATAAAATGACCCTCGAGAATAGCTACTCTATCCTTCTAGTCAAGGACTGGCTAATTTGTAAACCGAATTTGATGACTCTATTCCAAAAGTCAAATATGGCATAGCAAGAATGCAACTAATACATGCAAAGGATGATATCAAAATCTATCATGTTAAACTCTATTGAGGTCTGATGGAATGACTTAGGAGACACTGTGCAATTTTGGTAGACTCTTCTTACTATAATAGAGTCACTAACTGGAGTAGAGACTGAAAAGGGCTCAACTAGATTTTTAGTACTGACTCCAAGCTGACTAGGTATAAAGGAAGTAACAAAGGATATGATAGCTCTAAGGTCTAACAATGCATATAAATCAAAATAGTAGAGTCGTAACATTCCCGTGACCATATTTGGCAAGTCCTCTTAATCTTGTTGGACCTTAAAGCATAAAGTTAGTTTTGGTAATGAGCACCATTGATTCTAGATATGGCGCTCTGTTGGACTGGGCGCCTTACTGAAGCAAAAGAGGTAGTATACTAGGATCTGTTGTGATTATTTCCCTACTTGGATAAGGGGCAATCTCTAATTTTGTGGCTAACCTGTCCATACACAAAACATCCATTCTATTCAAATGAATACTTCCCTTGTTGATTCATCCTACACTGGTTGTAACTGAGGTGGAATTTTCCTATTACAATATTGTCCTGTGAATACCTCCCTGATGCCTTGTCCTACTAGTCAAATTGGGGCATAGAAGTCTAAGATAGAGCCAAGGAAGGATATGGTGACCAAAACTTATACTAATGTTGTTGCTAGTGTGGTTTGTATCCTCCACCTTATTAGTATTGGTTGAACTCTGAGGAAAGTCTTGGATTTCTTATTTAGGTAAATCTCCCTCAACTTTGACTTGTCACACTCAATCTTTTCTAGTTGAACCATCAATTTACCAATCTTCATCTCCCTAATCAACATGGTTTCCCTTCCTTAAAGAGACTCCTTATGTTACATGTGTCAGCTACCATCTCCCGAGCATACCTCGATATTTAGGTGAATTTTGACCCATACTTTATCATGCTCATACAACCTGCTCTAAATTCAAGAACTCTTTGGTCTTGTCTCCCCTCTTCTCCATAGGAAAGAAATGTCCTAAGAAGGCCTCCTCAAATTCTTCCCAACCAATTACTTTGCTATTCCTCCACTATTCAACCCATAACATGGCAACATTTTAATTTGATACGATACAATATCAAACCTATCAGCGTCAACAACCCTCATCACCTTACACACTCAACAAATCTCTATAATGAAATTTTTTAGATCTTTTTCTAACTTAGACCCATGAAATTACGGCGGATTCATACATAGAAACTGCTAAACTCTAATGATACTAGCATTTAGGAAACTAGTAGAACTACAGGCCTGTTCCCTATTGATTATCTTGGGATGTGACAGCCTATGCCAACAGTTGGATGGAATTTTTTAAACTTAATAGTGGTAATGTTATCTGTCTAAGGTTTAGGGGTTTGGGGAGCCTAATCCTAATTCTTGGATTGACCGACGGGTGCCATGTAGACCGTTCTCTTTATAAAGGTATGATTTAAAATGTCTAAAGAATAAGTTAAAGGAGATTTTAGAGATAACTCTACCGAAAAATAAGACATGAAAGAAGGAATACTTTTTCTAAATGTTCGATAGCCTTTCTTCTTAAGTGTGGTGTTCTTCACACCAATAAAAAAGACTCTACTAAATGTTTGATTTCAGAAATTCCAAGGATTCTTCAACCTAGTGACCTAATATCAAGTTTATCATACCCCGTATCTATACCCTAGATAAGACATGGAACCCACAACCACCAAGTAATAGAGTGTACCCTTGGATCTAGCATGCTCTAAACTGGACATAAAACTAAGCAGAAGTAGTTTTACAAGTATGAATAAACAACTTCACTGATCCATTATAACAAAAATTATAACACTATAAGGTAAAAAATTTGAATAGTTGATTACTAACTCTGTATAAAATCCATACTACATACTAAATGAGTGAGTTGTTAGGACAAGTCCCTAGCTAATTTGAACCACTATTGCAAATTAAAAATAAGCTAGAAATACTAATAGTGTGTGAGCAATCTGGGTCCTTGGGATATGAGGATTAACTACTATACTGGGATATAGGGAATCTAGCCAATCGCGAGTATGTGGAAGGCTAGCCGGATCTGCATTCTGAGAGGATGCAGCACAGAAAAAAATGCAACCAGTACTTGGAATGTACAGAGTATGTAGGAATGCAATGCAAGCATAAATAACTGGTGATTAACTGAATAAATAATTGAACTGAACATGTGACTGAATTGAGCATGAAGCTAAATTGAGATATAATGATACAAAATATGCAAAACTGATAGATAACACTAATTTATCAAATATTAAAAGGGGAGTTTAGAACTCATAGTAAAAAATTAACTTAATAATTAAACCAAAGATGTTAAATATATAGTTTATAAATACTATAAAATTGACTTAAGCTGAACATTGGTGGAATTTCTCTAACTAACAGTAAATCGTGTGAGTAAACACAGAGTCTTGCCTTTTTCCTGGTTGATGGGTGTACTATACCTAGCCAAAGGTATAGAGACCTGACTTTTATGGATCCATTAACTAAAACTCATGCATTATAGGGAAAAATCTTACGGTAGCAATGTAGTTTATAGGATTGGGTTGTGCTAGACCCGAATCCACTTGGTCCTAATACTACTCCCAAAAGTGAAAATGGTAGCTACTCACTGTTGAAAATTGTACATAGGCAGTGAGGACATATCTGAGTACCTCATTGGCCATGAAAATTTAGCATGACTATTAAAAGTATAAATTTAACTTTTATCTAAACTGAGTTAAATAGTCATAAAAATATTATAGTCTGAAAGTCCTAAATTTGGACACATATTTTTAATATCTCTAAAGTAGTCTTAAATCCTTGAAAACCCAATAAAACTATACATTCTAATCAATTACTAGATTACTACTCATGAATTATGCATGAAAACAATAAGCTTTCTTGTAGTAGCTTACCCAAATCGTGAGAATATGATTTTATCCATAGAAAGACATAAAAATCATGGAAACATTTATATATGAATGAAGCATGCTGAAAAATTGAATAAAACATGAATATCACAATTGGATTAAAACCCTAGAACACTAACACACGAATTTAGACAGAAAATCTGGAATTTTGGACACAAAGCTGAAAGAAAATCCATGTTGATGTCCCACTTACCTAGCTTGAAGGCCTTAGACTGATTATGCTAGTGGAACCTTGAATTCTTGGTATGAAACCCTAAGCTGAGAGTGGACAAAACTGAGAGGTTCTGTGTCTGAGTCAAAAAACTTCTACATAAGAATGATTAAGAAACCATTGATATAACCTTTAATCCCTCTCTAAGGGATGCTAAACAACGTAGTTTAGGTATTACATAGGTTGGAAGATGACTAGCTTGACCCTAGAAATTTAGACTGAAAAGTTAATAGGGGGCTCCACAACTTGACTCATGAATTATGGTGTGCAAATCTGACTCATGGTACTAGGTTTGATCCTTTTGCTATCATATCACGACTGTGCAGTACGGATTGTGATATCCGTCCCACAACTAGTTAGGAAACTCATGAAATGAGGAATGTAATTTCTGAGGTTTGAATCAAGTGCTCTAGTCAAAAATCCAACTTACGATATTGAGATGTGGACCACAGACCTAGGTTTGATTCTTCTGTTATCATATCACTAATGTGTAGTACGTATAATTATATCCATCCACGACTCGTGTAGAAATTCGTGAACTGAAGGATTTAATTTCTAAGGTTTGAAATAGGTGCCAGAGTCAACAATACGACTCTTAGTCTTATTTTTATAAGTCGTGCAGACTTAAAGTACTAAGGGAAAATTTTCAAACTTCTATCAAGACCGTACGAGTTGACAGTACGGCTCGTAAGGTCCACCTCACGAGTCATGTTATATACTCATGGTGACCTTAGATCCAAATTTTGATTTTTTGAGCTAACTCTTGAATCTCTTGGAGTGAAATAAGTATGGGCATTACAAGTCCGATACCACTTGAGAAGGTGTAAGTATAGCTTAAGGAAAACCCATTAAAAAGCTATGTAATTTGTATGTCTTCATGTACAATAGTAATATTCACTTTGTCACCCCCGTCACACTCTTTTAACATGAGGGGGGCTCTTTGCCGCACCAAAGATTTGTATACAACCATTTTTTGTCATTACCATGACTTAGAAGTAATTGAAAATCATGAGGGCTTTTAGGAGAATATTGAGGAAAAGTGCCACTTCACTAATTTCTTCTTTTTAACTATCCGCGTGAGTTTTCCTATGCATTGGATAGTCGAATGATTCTTATTCTCATTGCATTCATTATTTAAGAGTCGCAAAGAGAAGTTGGACAACAATGGTGCAAAATTGCAATCGAAGAGGCCAAAGATGAAGAATGATAAAAGACAAAATTGAACAACTTAGAAGAAAACATGGCAAAGGAAAAATGACATGGTTTTTAATAAGGAAAATCATTATTTCAAAAGAAAACCACCAAATTAGGGAAGATCAAGACTATGCATTCAATTCATTAAATGTGAATCAATAATTTTCAAATCAATGTTATCAAAGGTATTTTTATATGACCTTGTAGTAAAAATAAAAGATCCCAATTTTTATCATGAACTAGGGAGTGATTGATAAATGAGGGGCCTATCAGTATAGGAAAAAAATCAATATTGGGAGATAGAATATGTAAATAATAATCGGCCAAACCCGAGTCAATTGATGTAGGCATCTGGGAGAACAAGTTTAGGTCCAGAGGGCGCTCAGTGTACTTCCACTAGCATCCAGTATTTTGATTAAGGCTACTCACCTGACCGGGAAGTCCAGTTACCGTCCCGGTCGGTACAAAACGGGACAGGTTATATCGGGTACCAAATGAGAGGGGATCCCATTTTCATCCTGGTCCGGTCCAATTTTAAAAAAAAAAATTGAAAGTTTAGCTTTTTTTGTGAAAATAGTTGTTTTAGCCCCCACAGTCCCCCTACTCTTACAATTGTATAAACACTACCATTTTTCATCAAAAATCTCTTAATTCTCTCTACAACTCTCATTAGTTATCAATCTTCTATTCTTAATTCTCCAATATTCATTTATCAATTACCAAAATCTCTCATTTACAATTAGTTATCTTTTGTTAATATTCTTAATTGAAGATTCAAAGCTAAATTTGGTGCAATTTGGAGGAGATCATCAAATTATTCACTTTTAATTATTTACGTCTATTTTACGGAGATGTTTGGTACATTCGTTTCACTCTCTCTAATCTTATTATTTTATTTTTGCATTTATTAATTTATCATTTAGTTATTATATTTTCTATTTTAATTTAAATTTTGTTAATATTTTGGATTACTCTAAAAAAAGTTTGCGAAAGAAGGAAAATAGTTCTAAAAAAATTTTTAGGAAGATGATAGGCTAGTTCATCTTCGCAATCTAAAGTTGATGTAGATCAAACTAATTTAGCCCCTCTAGAAACTAATATTGAAAGTCCTTTAATTTTACTGAAACTTTTGAAAGAATGCACCACAATAATTTTTTAAAAGATCTAGATGAAGAAGTAGAACTAGACATAGACGAGGATTTAGATGAAACACCTACTAGTCCC
>JBDJHY010280240.1:0-10215 GCA_039654485.1 Withania somnifera
AGTGTTAGTCCTCCCCCAGCCACACTACAGTCCAGAATCAATGTAAAACATGTGGGTAGGGAAACACATCCCCAGGGTAAGTAGTTAAGCTACAAGCCAGCTAAATAGACAAAAGGCTGGATAAAATAAGCTTATCAGGGCCTGAATAATCATCTTAGCCCCGAGATGGCACTTTACCATACATATACTATACTAATCCGAATCTGAAGAAAGATATCGTAGTCTACCTAAAATCTAAAGATTTCCTCAAAAAGCATGCTCCCAATGCCAAGAATCATGTACAAATCTCAAAATCACTTGACTCTAGAAAAACATAACCTACGTGTCAATACTAGTAAAACAAGACCCATATTGCTTTATAAATACTAGCTAAAATATTTATACCCATACATAGAGGATAACTCATACGTCATATGGTACAAAATATCTAAATTTTATTGTAGAATCAAAAGATATAAGCCTGAGAAGTTTTTAAAATAAAGGAATAAAGAATTTCCCTGTAGAAATAGTCATAGAACCGTCGTAATGCATTTCTACATAGTACAATTTGATTAAACCTCTTTAATAATACTTAATTTATGTGATAAAATAGAGAAAACTGGTTTAATAATACTACTTGGACCGATAAATTGGTCAAAATAGCCGATTTAATGGTACTACTACTGATTTATTGGTCCTTTTGACCGATAAATTGGTCCATGTGGGGAAAAACCTGTTAGATTTTGGGAAAATTTTAAAAATGCACACAGAATGGAAATAGAGTTCAATTATAACACTTTATTTATGAAATCTTTATGTAATCGATATTTCAGACTCAACGGAATCAACAAAAAGGCGATTTGAGATCATATAATTGAGAAAGGCCTGAAGAACCTTAATTATGAAAAGATTTAACCCATATACCCGCCAGGGATCCAACCTATCGATCCCACCAAGTCATAAATTACTTGGGGTAGTCCTAAATAATGCTCTTAACATAAGGAAATAATAGGACTCAAAGAGATAAACCTAAGGACCATTACAAATGTAGACATAAACTACCATTGTGCGGTTGTGTTACTTTTCTGCACTTGTTTGCTTCAGTGTACCCCCTATAATATGGCATGCCTATGGGTGAGCATGACTTCTGTGTACACTGCCATTTTTATAGGGGCTTGGAAATGTTAATTTACTTATTTTCTGTATTCACTGTTTAAGCTAGCTATTGTCCTTACTTTCGGACCTTCTCACTCTGTTGGTTATGTGTGTGTTGTGCTATTTGATTTATCATCCGCTTTGTGTATCTTGAGGTTATAGGTATACTATCCATGTCCTTATTGCCTATGCTACCTGTTCTTTTTGCTTTTACTATTATTATTTCTTTCTTGCTGCAAGTACCCCAGTTATGTTCTTTCATTCTACCTGTGATCCTATTCTGTGTTTTAGCAGCGTTGACCATGGTCTATCTATGTCTTTGCTAACTACCTGTGTAGATAGATCTCTATTTCATAGTACTTGCTTCCATGACCCTACTTTCTTGCATTTTGGTTATTTATTGCTTTTATGTTTGTTATGTGCCTAATGATCCCCTGAAGCCTACTGGGTACTAGTTGCTTCGGTGACTTGTACTCATACTTCACTTGTGTTCCCCTATTGCAGATTCAATTACTAGCACCCGAAGTTCATTTGCGGTTAGCCATTCATGCTTCCTTTCTATTGATTACAGAGATACAAGGTGAGCATTTGCTGTCTAGCTGTTCCTACTCTCTTCAGCTTGTATTTTGTCTCTTTTGTATTTTCGGAGATAGTCTTGTATTATTGAATTATACTTTACTTTGTACTTACTGGTTATGTATACACATTGATACCAAGTCTTTGGGGTTTTGTTGATTCTTTTTATATTATTTTTGCTTCTCTAGTTATATTTCTTTTCTTTTTACTTCAATCACTTGTACTTATCTGTTCTGCTATTGGTATAGTAGCCCTCTGCTTTGGGCTACAGGGTTGATTCTCTTACTGGTAGGATAGTAGGTACAATCATGATCTGAGAAATAGTGTCATAATAGTGGTATCAAAGCTTTATCCTTACCGGTGTCTGTGGCTGTAGGAGAAAGTATTAGGTAGAATCCCATGAATTCGTATGTAGACATCTGTATCCTATCTTTGGGAGGCTATAGGGAAATCTTTAGGAAAGACTCTCACTTCTTGAACCCTTACGTGTGTTGTATGGTCATTGGGTTTCCTATCACTTCATTCGCCTCTACTCATTCCTGATAAATTGAAAGGGCCCCTTGATGAGTTTTTCTCCGTACCTCTGGACATAAAGGATATGTGTAGCTGGTTTTTCTACCTTTATATTCGAGGGGTCATTTTCTTTTGTGAGGTTACAATTTTTATTATTTCATACATCGGGACTTGATTTACTAAGGATAGTATCGTACTAATTTTCTATCCACAGACTGACAGCCATCCCGAGCGGATTAGTTGGACACCTCAGTATTTATCGTGAGGTCATGTCCTCGATTTTGATAATGGTTGATGCTGACATTGGTCCTTTATAAATTTTCATATAACAAAATTTTCTATTCAAGTGTTCAAATAATTCTATTCAAGGTTTTTTCCAATGCTTGAACTATCAGTAGGTAAGGTTCGAGCACTGCAGTCCAGGTGGTGTGATGCAGAGACTCCCTATTCTTGAGTGTAGGTGGGAGAAGATTATCACTAATTTTTTCTGAACACACTTGTACGCCCAGGGGTTGTGATTTTAGATGGGTCATCATTGCTCGATTGACCAAATACGCTCACTTTCTACCTTTTTCATTTTCTTAGGGATGCCGAGAGACTTTTTGTCTTGTATGTTAGGGAGATTATTTGTCTTCATGGGATGCCAGCTTCTATTATATCATATAGGGTTACGTATTTTACCCCACAATTCTCAAGTATGGTGCAGTATCTGATGGGTACAAAGGTAGCTTTGAGTATGACTTTTCACCCACAAACAGATAGGTAGTCTGAGTATATCATCCAAGTACTCAAGGATATATTTTAGGAGTGTATTTTGATTTTTGTGGAAGATAGGATCAGCATTTGGCTCTTGAAGAGTTCTCCTGTAGTAACAACTATCATTATAACATCTAAGTGGCACCACTTGAGGCTTTGTATAGTAGACATTATGAATTATCGATTAGTGGGTACAGTATTGTCAAGATTTAGCCTTAGACTTCTGATTTGATTCGACATGCTACATAGAGAGTCATACTTATTCGGGTTAGATTTTAGACGACACAAAGTAGAAAAAGGAGCTACACAAATTATAAACCTTGATTCTTGAGTTTAGTAGTTGGACTTGGTGTTTGTGGGTTCGTTGAGAGAGATATATGATCATGGAGCAGATTAGCAGGGTTGATTGTAGATTTGACATACCTTTAGAGTTTGTGGCAGTATACCCTATCCATCCACATCTCCGTGCCTCATTGTAATATACTAGATTCTCTTCGTATTTTTCATTATGAGTCAGCTTGATTGAATGACTGGTTAGTTTGTGGCAAGCAGGTTGAGAAAATTATTGATAAAAAATGTAAAGAACTCGGGTCCTAAGATATTTCTGTTATGGAAATTCAATGAGCGCATGGTCCAGACTAGGAGGCCATTGGAAGGGCAAATAAATCATATGAATTTTGCATCCTTGTTATTTTAGACTTCAGATACTCCTTCCTTCTTACTGATGAAAGTTTCCTTAGATAGGGATATTG
The DNA here is from genome assembly GCA_039654485.1 of Withania somnifera. Lineage (NCBI taxonomy): Eukaryota > Viridiplantae > Streptophyta > Magnoliopsida > Solanales > Solanaceae > Withania > Withania somnifera. Next base: position 3,732 of record JBDJHY010280240.1, read on the forward strand.
CAATGGACCTCGGGTCCATTTTCGTGATTCTCATGATTTATCTATGCTTAGAGCATTTTTTTAACTTACCAAGTCATACATGACTCACTGGGTTTGCTAGGTTAGTTATTTGGCAGTTTTATAGCTTAATTCCTTTATAATTATAGACTTTTCATGCCTTACTCAGCTTATACGATCCTGAATCTTCTTTTTGTAGATTTCTTCAAGTTCAAAATATTGATTACATAAATTTCATACATGAATTTTTGAAATCGGACTTCCTTTCCATTTTGTGTAATTTTTGAAACCTTTTGAAAATCTATCAGGAAAGGGCCTGGTAGCTGATTTATCAGCCAAGTGATCGATAAATAGGATAATAGGATGATAAATCAGCTAGTGCCAATAAATCGGTCCTTTTGGATTATTTTATTGGCAGTCGATGGGTATTTATTATTGTCTTCAACACAAAGTTTCTCATTTCCTCTTCCAAATTTCAGTAATTTTCTTCATATTTTAGAGTTAATTAAGGATAGTTGAAGGTATATATTCAATTTTTAATTCATATTAACTTGTTGTGGCAGTTCTACGATCATTTCGATAGGGTAATTTCTTTTTTCTCTTTAGTTGCAAGGTTTTCTAAATATATAAACTTCCCAGGCTTATTTCTTCATTTCCTACTATTATTTTTCCCTATTTCATACCATATGATGTATGAGCTATGCTCTACATGTTGGTATAAATATTGTATCTTTTCGAGCTATAGGGTTTATGAATTGTTTTTAGCTTGAGTTTTGACCCTGCTATTTAATAGCAATATGGGTCTTGTTTTACTTCTCTTGACTCGTGGATTATATTTTTGCCAGATTCATGTGGTGCCGAGCTCATTTATGATTCTCCACTTCTTTCAGCATGACTTTTGAGGCTTCTATCAGCACCAGGTAACTAAGATCTAATTTATTTACATGCCTTACAAATTATAACATTTGAAAAGACACTTTTTCCCTCATTACGTGATGTGTGAATCGCACAATTGAATGTACGATTTACACAATTGAACCGCACAATTAGTTAGAAAAATATACGACTTAATTGAGCGGTTCCCTTGGGAATTCTGCGATCATACAATCATTTGTGTGGTTCGCACAATTGAGCCACACAACCAGTCAGTGTGTTGTACAGTTAAATTGTGTAGTTCTCTCCAAATTGTCCAGCTCCTTCCCCAATTATGTGTCTAAATTGTGTGGTTCCCTTCAAATTGTGAAGCTCCTTCCCCAATTGTGCGGTTCACATAGTGTCATCGGTAGCTCGATCTTTCTCTTGATGGCACTGGATCCTTAAGGAGGACAGGTTTTCTCACTCTTTTGTGTGCTTGTTCCCTTATTTGCTTCAAGTCCTTGCGGTCTCATTATTCCTAAGATTCTTACATTTAAGCAACCCGTTAGATCTGAAATTCATCATAATCATATTGATTGATTTGGTATCACAAACATGCATTAATAGTTTCAAAAATAACTGGATTTTGACAAAGTAATAATTGAAAGCTAATTTCTTATACATTATATGTATCCATGACTGTGGTAGCAATATGGAGATATTTTCTCACCCTACTTGATCTTTTTTCTCATTGGCACTCTTATATTTGAGTATTTCCTACATGGAAACAATTGGTTTTCACTAAAGTTCTAATTTTCTTATTTGGATGGACTTAAATTCCATTGATATATGATATATAGGTTGAGCCCGAGGCTTGTCATTTTTTCCTTGATGACTATACCATTGGTAGGTTGGTTACAAGGTTTGCATGTGGGTTTAAGTCCCGCTACAAGCCCTGTTGACCTTGGTCGATGTGCTTAGGTCATGACGCATAGCCCAGGGGAGGGGTATACGGGGGAGTTTTGGTATAAAATTTGAGTCCTCTGTGGTCTTTTCTAGTGTGCCTTATTGCTGTAGGGGGAGCATGTGGGGTTATTATTGTGAAAGTTACCTTTCCATCACCCCTATATATTTATCCCTATGCATTGATTTGTAACCTTCGGTACTTACTGGGGGAGTACATGTTAAATTAATTTGTTTCCTAATTGTACCTATCGGTAGTATGGGATGCTGGTCGGGTTTGTTTGCTAGTAGTCTTTATTTTTTCCTTTTTGTCTCTCTGGTAGGTATTTTTCATGCATTTGCTGAATTTTCTATTAGATTAGCTTGTTGATGGTCTTTGCACACACTGATAGCTGACCGTTAAGTAAATTTACTAGCTACTACTGCAGTTATCCCTTTTCTGTTATACATTATGCGTCACTGTCTTGTCTGCTTTTGGTCTCTCTTTACCTTGCTTATGCTTACTTTTTCTTGGTCGGCCTATGATGCCTATTGGGTACCCATTATTTTTGGTACTCCTGCTACACTTCTTCCTCTTTTGTGATGCAAGTTAAAGTACGCGTCATCAGGATGGACACGATCATGTGAGCTAGTTCGGTGCTCTTTCAGGAGATACGGTGAGTAGTCGGTGTTTATGCTGGCCGATTCTACTTGTCTCTACAACTATTCTAGTTGGAGTCTGATAGCTATTTTGTAGTTTTTTCCATGTTTTGGATTATATTTTTTACCTTTTTTGTATATAGATTCTCTTTATCCATGATACCAGAATCAATTATGGTTGATTATGTATTTTCATGTTTTGCTTCTATTTCCTCCTTTCTTCTACCTTCTCCTTTTCTTTTGATCCTTAGTATTGGCCTATCGCTTAATGCTCTGGGCTAGGGTTAGTCTTGTCTACAAGTGTGATGTAGATGGCCTCACAACTATTTTTGGGTCGTAACACTCTGTGACACACCTCCTGGTCTCTGGTGCTCGAAGTTCACCTACTAACCATTCAAGCACCTAGCAATAAAGTCTGCAATGTATTTTTTTATACCGCACCACCAGTAATATTGTCTCAGATCATGATACATCTTTATGGAACCAGGATGAATACAGTACCTCAAATGATGATCCTCCTTTTGGATCAGTCTAACCAAGTAACCAGACTTAGGGACAGAAATCCAGTCCCTAATCCTCAAAACACCCTCAGAGTCTAACATGGACACCTTGGACTCACCTTGCAACACCTTATCATGAATAATCCTAAATCAAGCATTATTAAACTGTGTCGTGCGAACATTGTCCATAAAAGAAAATCGAGCTTTTAAACAAGAAAGAACACCAGCATCCTCAGCAATCTGCAATCTAACTAGACTGTTTGCTAGACTCTGGACATCTCTAGCCAATGAACACTCCTCAACCCGAATAGAAGATAAACTACCCATTTTCAAGGAGTTCCTACTAAGGGTGTCCTCTACCACATTATCCTTGCCTGGATGATACAAGATAGTACTGTCATAGTCCTTAAGAAACTCCAACCAACAAAGCTGTCTCAAACTAAGATCTTTCTCAGTGAGTTGTACTGAAGGCTACATTGATCACGAACACCTCACAAACCCCTTAGAGATAATTACACCACAATTTCAACACAAAACCACAGTCTCCAACTCCAACTCATGAGTAGGGTAGTTCTTCTCATACACTTTCAACTGTCTCAAAGAATAAGCTACAACCTTACCATTATGCATCAATACTCCACCCAACCTAACTCTAGAAGTATTACAGTACACGGTGAAACCTTGACCCTCCACTAGAAAATTCAAGACAGAGGTGGAAGTCAATAAGGACTTAAAATTTTGGAATCTCTCCTCACAGTCCTCATACCACTTAAAAGGCATATTCTTCTGAGTTAACTTAGTCAACGGAGCCGCAATATAAGAGAAACCCTATATGTAGGTCGTTCCTAAACCCAAATAAAAGAAAAACTTCCCATACTCAAGGACTTTCCACTAAGGGCATTCCCCAAAAAATTGTCCTTTCTTGAATGATATAAAAATGTAATATCATACTCCTTTTGCAACTTTAGCTATGACATTGCCTCAAAATAAGTATTTTCTTGCTGAAGATATAACGAACACTCCTACGATTGGTGAACAACTCAAAATACACCCTATAAAGATAATATCTCCATAACTTCGACATAACTACAAACAACTATAAATCATAAGTTGGGTGGTTCTACTCATGCCCCTTCAACTACCTCGAAGCATAGGCCACAGTCATACTATCCTATATCAACACTCCATCCAAGCCAACTCTAAAAACATCAAAATACATGGTGAAGCCTTTACCCTCAATGGTAAAAGTCAAAATAGGAGAAACAGTCGACAAAGTTTTAAGTATTTGGAATCTCTCCTCACACTAATTTGACCACTAAAATTCATATTGTTCTGAGTCAATCTACTCAACGGAGTTGCAACAGAAGAGAAAACCTGCACAAACCTCCTATAATAGCCTACTAAACTAACAAACTTATGAATCTTAGTCGATGTAGTGGGCCTTACCCAGTCACGCACAACTAAAATCTTGGTCGGATCAACCATAGTACCATTCTTGGACACTATATGCCCTAAGAATATAATAGAACTCAACAAAATTCACACTTTGATAACTTAGCGTATACTTCTCATCTCGCAACTTCTGAAGTGTAGTCCTCAAATGTCAAAAATAATTATTCTCTGTCTTGGAATACATCAAGATACCATCAATGAAAACAATGACAAATTAATCCAAATATGGATGAAACACACTGTTCATCAACTTTATGAAGTGGTTGGGCCATTAGTAATCCCAAAATATATCAACATGAACTCATAGTTGCTATATCTAGTCTGGAAAGCTGTCTTAGGAATAACCAAATGCCTAATCCTCAACTGGTTGCTATATTGAAACTTGTTCTTTTCAAAGAACTTTTGAAAAATAAAAACTTAAACTTTTTTGGAGGTGTTGGGCTGGGGTTAGGAATAACAGGTAGGGGTGGGGAGGTATGAAACAAATTTAATTTTATTTTAAGAATTATATAGAAAATAATTTAAACTTAAACTTTTTTTTGGGAGGATGGAGCGTGGGGTTGGATGTGGGATGGTGAGATCGAGGTAGAGGGGGTGGAGGTGGGGTGGGTAAGACAAAATAAATTATTAATTATTTAAAAAAAATAGAATTTTTTTTTGGGGGGGAGGGGGTGGGCTAGTGGGCCAGTGTTGGGTAAGGGGTGTTTGGTGTGGGGATGGGCTAGGGGTAGGGTAGGAGATGTGGTAAGAAAAAAAATTCTTTTTAAAAAAATTGCAAAAATTTTAAAAAAGTACTTTCTTTGGTTGGGGCGGGGGAAGGGTTTGGAATTTCTTGAGCCTCAATTTTAGCGTATCCTATAGAAAAGTTTTCACTAGATGAGTAGAAAATATGTCAAATTGGTTTCAAGAATTGTGTAGTGCATACTCACCTTGAGTTGTGCTTCTTCCTTGGTCGTTCTCTCTAAGATTTTTAATTTGTCTCTAAGTCATTGCATCTCTTCCTATAACACATTGGTTAAAAGTATCTCAATAAGTCTAATTGATAAGTTATATAGAAAATTATTTTTAGGCATTTGGAGATAGACTTGGTTGGAATTTGGAATAAAGAGTTTTTGAAGTTCAAGTTTGAAAATGGCATTTGGAAATTGAAGGTTTGTTTGACATGCATTTCACTAGACAAAAGGCTGAAATTTAAAAAATAAATAATCTATGTCCAAACGCTTGCTTTATTCATGTAAAACTTTGCTTTAGTAACCTGCAACAACTTTGTTTCTTCTGTCCACTTTTTTACAGGCATAACTTTGTCATTTTCATATTTCCTCTCTTTTGACACAACAGTTGCTACTATATTGTGTGAAATCTTAACTCTTGCTAGTTCCCTTTTCAATGTCCTATATTCTTGGTACAACATTTGGAAAACCTCAGCTCTTATGATCTATAAAGTAGTTGTATAATAGCATTATAAAATATTTTTCTACATATTTTTAACTTAAATTTCATAAATTCATCATTTGTAGTCACAAAGTGTATTAGCTATTGCTCCTCCAGCAAGAATATCCGCTTTAAGATATACAATAGTTTGATTAACTTTTCCATCTTAAGAATCTTTTGATGGTTTGTCTTATAAAGTATTTTGTTCTCCTCCTGCATTGAGAGAAAATCATGTTCGTCTATTTGAATTAAGAATGAAAGATAAGATGTAAACACACAAGAATACTAAGGCAGTCCACAATCTAATATATACAGTGTAATTTTGGGGTGTTTTATACACTAATCTTCTTTTAAAAAAATAGAGTTGATTGAAACTCCTACTGTGAAGAATTTAACTTGTCGTCTAATCTCAAAGTTCTGATTTTAAATATTGTATACCATTAATCTCCTTTCTAAAGTCCTTTTTAGAATCCTTTCTACTTTAAATAGCGCTGCTTATTTAGACCTTGTGTGTGAGGAGGAGGAGATGAAGGAGAAGGAGAAGGTGAAGAAGAAGAAGAAGAAGAAGGATGAGAAGTGGAAGAAGAAGCACAAGAATAAGAAAAAGGCAAAGAAATAGGAGAAGAAGAAGAAGAAGAAGAAGAAGA